>PNEQ01001448.1:0-63622 GCA_003012365.1 Medauroidea extradentata | reverse complement strand
TCTCTCACAATTGTTTTGTAGCGAGGTTCTTGTTCTTAGACTGTATCTATGTTGTGTTTGCCTGCTGGTTGGCCTAGTAAGCTGCTCGAATTCTTAAAGAAGTGTGACTTTAACTTAGTATAGTTTACAACCTCAGATGTTGTATTAATTTTAACATAATTTCTCATAGCATACTCAAACTTGAAAAACAAATTTATGCTTAGCTCGGAGTTTCATTGACCATAGAATGAGCGTTTTAAAATGCATTACAAAAATTAACATAGATTAAACACATTAGAATTCCCAATCTGTCATATAGGAATTCTATATTACAATACTCATTACATATAGGTATACACACACATACATGTACATATATAAACAAGAAGGTGGGATACGGTTCAATAGTACGAAAAATAATAGAACATATATCACCTAAAGCAAATCACTAAGCCACAGAAGTTATTCTGAATGATTTATAAATAAAAAAATACAGTTTCGTTATTACAAAATTAAAGTATGTTTTAAGTTTTCCAGAATGTTAGGATGGAATATTTAACTTAATGTGATTGAAATATCAAAATCCTATTCGAAATAGCAACACACAAAAGCCACTTACATTGCAGAAGGTGCATGCAAATGAACAGGTTTCAGAAAAAACGCACAAAAGGAAGTGGTAAATAACAAAACAAGCACTCAAAGAAAGCAGAGCCTTAAAGCTATACGTGAATTACAACAAAATATAAAGCAAATGTAAGGCGAGGTAAATTAAATCATTAGATTAAACCCCAGTGTCTAAGGCTTTACATATTAAAACGTATATCTGAAGTTTTAAGTTAATTTAGTTAATTAATTTTATATACATTTACGTTATTGTAAAATTAAATTGACAAAATCATTGAAAACATCGAATGTTTGAAACAATACCAACTAATAACTTTAATTCTTAAAAAATGTTGTCTTGCTAGCCGTATAGTCTTCTGTTATCTGTATGCTCGAAGTAGAAATCGCACATGCTATCAGGTGGTGTCACGCGCTGCAGAATAAAACATAAATGAACCAACTAACTCGAGGCTAAATAATGTTTTACGTAGTAACATACCCTACATACGAATAAAAAAACACGTTACAAGAGATGGACGTGTCTTGGCCCGAAGCTAACGTATTACAGAAATATTCGCTGTAAGAAGTTTAACTTATCGAAATAGCATTAACAATATTACTAACGAAAGTTAAATATTTCAGCCAACTATGTAAAGCAAGGTGACGCAATCCTATCGCGAATTCTCTTGCACAGTAATTAAATGTATGGAATAATAACGTAACAAACAACTGATGAGAAATTCTTCTCTACGAGAAAATACTTTGTGCACACAATGTTGCAGATTACATCAATGTCGTCAGGTTGCCCCCAGTTACCGAGGCCAACAGTACCTTCGCTGGATTACCTGCTATAGTCAGTGGCTTTGGAAGAACTAGTGACTGTAAGTACACTACAGCATGATGAATCTGTAGAGACCTGAAGAATTCGCGTTTTCTTTCAGACACGAGATAGAATTCCAGCATCTATAAGTTCGTGCGGCGCTCATAATTGGCCGTTGACTTATTTGACACATCCTTCAAGTCGCTGAGCCAATAATAACAATGTAACTGAATACAGACCCATTTTACTGTGTCAGGGAGCAGTCAATGAAATGCTGTTCTCTTATTGAGTTCGCATGTATTCTCCGAGGCTAGCCTACAGGTCTGTGAACCCGCGAATTTTTCCTGTCTCTATATCTGTAACAATCTCCTTTTATTAGTTTACAATACAATTTTCCTGCTAAAAGAAATAAACATCTCAGTTGAATGTTTAAGTAAAGTATGCCTTAAAACATTTTATTTTACATGCCATGTTAAGGCATATTGTTACTTCAGTAAGTACACAATATTTTCTTAGAACGGATGTAGTGCGAGATAATTTAGAATATTGTCAATTTTTTATGTATGCAACATGCTTCTAATATGTAACTTTACATTGCCATATTACCTAAACTATATCCTCTGATATACGGTTGTTTAGGCAGAAGCCTGTTAAGTACTGCGACTAACTAATCACAATCGCTAAACCCGTTAGCGAAACTCCAACAACTGTCAAAAATGTGCTTACAATTTAAATTGTATATGGTGACGGGAGTTTTTTATACTGCTAACAATTAATTTAATTTAAATTTTAAATTTGTTGAGATATGATAGATTTTGTCTTTTCATTTCATTTCGGTTATGAATACTTCAGGAACCAATTTGTGAGAGAGAACCTATTTTTCAAACTTGTCCGTCACACAACTTTCTAGGCTTGTGTTAAAAAAATATATCATTAATATTTCTTACAAAATTAATATTTATTTCATGTACAATATTTTCCGCTGTAAATGTTTTAGCCAAACGTACCTCTTACATATCAGTTTAAAGTTACCTAATCTCCGTACGGGTGGATTCCCACGCTGCCATTCTACTTTAACCTTAAATGACATATCAATGAGAATCATTTTAAATTGGAATAGCAAAATTTAAAAATAAACGTCCAACATTTAGGCAATAATCAGTTAGTTCCCTTAGTGTACATCGAGACGGGAGAACTTGTGTAATAAACTGTGTTAATAATTTCCTCTTGCAGCTAGCGACGCCGGCTCAGAAAATCTGTTGTACGTCAGCGTACAGATCATCACCAATGCGGCATGCGCTGGTTTCTATGGCTCGCAAATTCTCGCAAACAACATCTGCAGCTTTGCTCCTGGTGGAAAAAGCGCCTGCAGTGTGAGTCGCGAAACATACTTAAATGTGTTAGTTTTTATGTCTGCTGAAATGTTCATCAAAATAATCCCTTTATATGCATAGCATAGCACTTCTCACTAAAATCCTAGGGTTTATTGAAATGAAATGCATGTGAAATTTTACTTTTTTTAGGAAAATATAATTTAAAACTTATTTCCTCCCCGTTTTCATTGCGATATATATATATATATATATATATATATATATGTGTGTGTGTTTATATCATTCAGAAAACTTAAGTATTTGTTTCAGTGAAATACATAAGAGAAAATTATAAATATTTATTTAAAGTCATCGTATTTTGTCCTCGAATGCGGTGATTTATTAAACATGTTTTTACTCTTTTAACATAGTGATTTAGACAATATTTTATATAACATTTTAAAATTATTTACACGCAGAATGTAGCACAGTTATAATTGTTGTGCAGGGTGACAGCGGCGGTCCCTTGGTGGTTCAAGACGATGGACGTTACACTCAGGTTGGGGTTGTGTCTTTCGGGAGTGGAGACTGCACAGGAGAATCCCCAACAGGTTACGCCCGAGTTACGAGTTATCTCTCCTGGATCTCATCTAATAGTGGAGTCGCCGTTTGAATTCTGGAAACTGTCTCAGTTGCTGTGACCTTGTGTAGACGTGGGGAAAACATTTCTGTGCCTCGGAGGTATAAGACACTATGTCCACTTTTTGTCAAAATGCACTTTTTACCGTAAACATGCCCACGGTTTTAAATACTTTGTAGTGACATACAAAACAAAGTCTGTGTTGTGTCAAAAACGTTGGTTTTCGGGCACTATACAGCCGGATTCACTAGTGAATCTCACTCTTCAAATTGCTCTCCTGAAAAATGTGATTTTTGTGACATAGTGTCTTATGCCTCCGAGGTACAGATTTAGATATTATAAACATTAAGTTTTTAATTTATCTTATATTTTTTAACATTTCTGAATAACTTTTACCCCTATCTATTAGCTGGAAGTTTGGAATAATTTATAATATATTTATTTAATATTATTTGTGTGCAAACAATACATATAATCCTTTGACAGTTGGCACTGTTAAGTACAAAGAAGACAAAAAGCAATTAGCTAATTGTGCGCACATCCAATGAAAGACCCTACATAAAATAGTGTAATATAATAAAACTGAAAACTGCTAAACAGAATTTACATGTACAGAAAAGGTTACTGACCAAATAGGTAACTCAGTACTTATATAAAAACCGGTGCTTGTATGATTATGAGGAATTATATACTAATATTATCTAAATAATATTTAAAACTTATTTTAATAATTCAGAATGGATACATTCTTCCTAAAAATATATCTTTGTAGTTATTGATTTACCGTTTGATCAATCACACATTTTATGATTTGTTACAAAAAGGCATGGTGACTTTGAACCACTACTTAAAAATTTAGAGCTATGATCCATTGCCAGAAAACAATTACAAGCAAACGCAGCATCAATGGCCTTTTTCTTTATTTCAGTGACTGCGCGTTATATACCCTAGTGGTTGGTCAGTAATTGAAATCATCAGATTCTTTTTAAAAGTGTTTGGTAAGTATGTACGTAAAATAAATTTCGTATCACTTCAATTCTACTAGAGTTTGTATAGGCCTTAGTTACGGAATTCCGAACAGCAAAACCAAATTTTAGTTTAGATTGGAACAAGGCATATTAAAGACAAGAGTATAGAATCTGGACAAACTGCAAATATAGTAAGATATTTGATAAAAGCTAATGTTGTGTTAGCATCTGTAGTAATATTGTCAACTTGATGATGCAAGTATATTTTATAATCTTCAATTACCTGCAGGTCCTGCAGATACTGTGCTCTTTTAATTGTTTTGTTATTTGCAGCATACGTAAATTATTTACTACATGTATTTATTATTTTAATAATACAAACAAAATAAATTGTTTTAATAAAACGATTGAAGGTACAAACTGCATATGAATATATATGTGTGCGTGTATGTATATATATGTATATATATATAATTTCAATGTATTTATCTAGACTTTTCATCACTTTTTCAATTTTAATAAAGCTCGATACCTTCCCCAATAAATGCTAATTTAGCAACTTATTACTAACTTCAGCTTCGTCAATAAAGTGAAAAAGTATTTCTCGAATATTTATTATTTGAAGTTATTTTTATTAACTGTGCTGTTTAAATCTTAAAGAAAATATTTAGGAAATGTATAGTAGAGATTTTGGCATATGAATAGTTAAAACAATTTACCGCATATTAATATTTGTCGCAATTGTATGTTTAGTAGTTTCAACTAGTTTTGAAAACAGCAAACACCTAGAATTAAATGGTTCACACGAAAAAACTTTGTAACCACCAAAATGCAACTGTAATGGTCAGTCAAATAAAGCACTTTACAAGCAATGATATACTGCTTATCTTTTAATATGCATACACAGTGTTACTTACTGTGATTACCAACAAAAGATACGTATCACCAAACATACCACAGGACAGATAAAATGGTTTCCTGCTTTTACTCATGAGAAGGAAGTAATAAATATTTAAGTAAATATTTTGCTGAGGATCATATTACTTTCCTACTGGCATAACACGCATATTATTTAAATGTATTGCGCGTGGTTGTTTTTTGGTTTCGTATTTTCTTTTTTCTGTGGCAACGAATGCATATATATATATATATATATATATATATATATATATATATATATATATATATATATATTCCATTGAGAATAAATTGGTTTTAACATTTGTATTTTCGCAGGGTAAATCTAAGATTAGTGACATATAATCGTATGTTATCTGTACGCTTGAAGTAGAATTCGCACAAGCTATCAAGTATTAGTCGCTGTAGTATTTGATCGAATCATCACCGCAGGGTAAAATATGTAAATTCCCCGTGAAAACAAGAGTTAATGAGCTATCGCAGATGAGAAATTTGAATAATAAAATTAATCAGCGCAGCTTAAAACCAAATCGGCTTTAACGTTCGATAGCAGACTGCATTTCTTGGCCCAGCTCAGAGGGTAGATGTACACTGCCCGGCGGCGGCTGCTGAGGGCCAGGTGCATGCAGATCATCACGTCTGGCGTCTAGGCGGCTGCTGCACTCGTGGCTCACCTCTGCACGCCTAGCCATACCTGGTGTCTGGCTTGCAGCTGCCGGTGATCGCTTACAGCAGGCTGTGTGACGGGATGTACCAGGTGCAGCCACAGCATCACAGTGGCAGGTGTGCCGCCAAAGTGTCGTTTCTTGGAAATATTGGACAGCAGCCTTGGAACAGGCTGCTGTTATCGTAATGTGAAATACACATTTTAAATTCGAAGTAACAGATCCACGTACAATCTATCGTTTTCGTGCGTAAACACAAAAAAGCGATTATGCACATGTAGCACTAGTCACATACATTCTCTGTATCGTTTCTCATGTACTTTTAGTACCCCTTATAACAAGTGTTGGCTATGTGTTTATAAGCGAGTATGACATGTTGGCTTCATTCCAGGCACTGTCCCGTCGACTCTTGACATTTTTGTGTTCGGTTTTCAAGAATATGTTAATGTCGGATACTTCCAATGTGAGCGCCGAATTTCTTCATTTGTACCTACTGAGTAATGTTACTGAATCAGTTTGACGTACCACATGATAGTGAAAAAGTTGTATGATACTAAATGGTTGTCACTACTTTTATGTGATTAAGGTGGATGGTACTAAAGAGCATTTTTACGTAAACTTTTTACACCAAAAATGTTTTGCTAAATTAATCGTAAGTAAAGATAGGCTTAACGCATCGTCAACGGCAACATTAACAATGAATTGTAGTCATATACTTATGTCAAACCGAATGAAATAATTTCGCACACACGAAACACACGCGTTTAAATACAAATATGTTTTACACCAAGACTCGATCAAAGAGTCCTATTAGATAGAATTGGGACACCAATTAATTAAATTAAATGAATACACTAACACACAAACTCTGATTAATATTAATCAAATATTTTAGTTAGTATGACACACTGTTTTAAAACATTTTGAAAATATGCGTTCCATTACTTGTGCTTGTTTGTTGTTTACATGGCCGATGCTCCCATACATGCTAGTCAGTTTGGGGATAAAGTAAACGCAATTGCCAATACAGAATATGACTCACTGGTCATCCTGCGACAATTCTATTCTGCAACACGAAAGAAAATGTTATGCTCATTGATTCGACTTCAGGTACAGTTTTAAGTCCCATAGTCTCATCAGGTGGAAGCATCGGCCGGAGGCCCACAGCTGGTAACCGTTGTTGCTCTGAATGTAACATTTTGGATATGTGAGCTCCGCACGATACACACGTGGCTAGCGTGGAATTAGGTAAAGCCGGTTTGGCGAAACTAGGTTTTCTATCCTAACTATCCAAGGACGAAAACAGACACATTCATGTTTCGACCTTCTTTGATACTCTTAAAACAAGCGTTGGTTGTAGATTCCAGCAACCAAATTAGGCACAGTTCGCAGATTTTCTCAGAATAGAGGATGACGTTAAAGGCACAATAATATCGATACCTTCTTAATCACCGGCAAGTAAAACACACACTAATTTCCATATATTTATTTTAAAAATTATAGACTTCCACGCGAACATTCAGTCCTTATTTAACCCTCTTAGACGACGAATTTTCAAATATCCGTAATTAATGCTCACATATGTTATATAAGAAAGTCCTGGTCAAAATGTTATGCTTCTAGGCCAACCGGTTAACTCTTTGCGTTGTTTGTCACTCAGTTTCAAGATTCTTATTAGTAGACGGTTCCAATAGGTTCAGCCGTTCTCCGAATGTTGCAAAATATCATGTCAATATTTTGGAGATCAATCCTTACACCCATAGACATTTTTATTTTCAAACGAAGTTAGCTCCGAAAATTTTCAATTTATGCACTGCAGTTCACAGTGCATGTCGTACAGCCATAACTCGTAGGCTGGATCGTATTATCGTGGAACGCCATAGAAGTTATTATTGAAAGAAACATACCGAACGACTCATATTAAATTGAAAATCACGCATTGTGAGATGTATCTGTCCAATGTAATATGATCCAGTCCACACGCTTCTAACTGTACGTCATGTGATCTGTAGTACAGTAAAGGTGCGTTTTGTGATATGTGTTCTCATTACATTTTTTGTTTACATAAATGTGAATTTCGTTTCCCGAAAATATTGACATGCAATTTTGCAACAATTTTATATAGGTAAAAAAAAATTTATATATATATATGTGTGTGTGTGTGTGCGTGTGTGTGTGTTTCAAAATGAGGGACCCACATTATCAAACCGACCATCACTTAAAGCTTGGATAACGAGCAGTCTTAGTATAAATTTGACTAACATTGCTTCAGTGGTATTCGAAGTATACCAAAATGAGTATTTATGTTTGATGTGCTTCCTTACAAAACGATGAACCTATAACTGCAGTCTTTACTCAAACCAAAATATTTCTAATGTTATTACAAACATTAAATTTTGTTGCAACTGATCCTGGAGTGCCACAAACATATTTATATAGGAATAAAATATGGGGTCTGTAAAATTAAAACCGCGCAAATACCAAATCTTCGTGGATAAACTGTAAAATTATAAGATGTTGGTTACTATCAGTAAAACAGTTTCAAAAATCCATAATTTGTATACTTTATTGCGTTCTGTTTTCCAAAAAGGCTGGCGTACTCTACATATCTTGAAATCATACCTGGGAAGACTGGGTAGATAACCTGTCATATTATTTGATTTGATTTAACTCGGTTAATAATTTCTTGCAATATTACATAAATATTTATAAATTCATGAACCATTTTCTAAAAAGTATATTACTGACACTTTCAGTCTTCAGAGGTCGACTCAAGGGTATTGATAGATAGACTAGAGAAAATTGTCTTCACCTGTATGTCTAAGACCGTGTTTCAGGTGACTTTCATGCCGTGAAGAACAAAACTGAGCAAAGAAGGTGTAAAATGTTTAGTAGAATATTTGTGATATATCAGTGCGAAATATCCGATTTTACGTGACGTTGAAAGGCTCGGAATTATCATGTCTATTGTGCTCGATGTTTTGGTGCCTCGAGATTTTAGTCGATTAAAGAATAAAAGCTACATGGGGCGATATACCGTTTATTTTGATAGTATTTAACAATATAAACATAAATAAATGTAAACTATATATTGTTTTTAAAACAAAAATTGCAACTCATTTTGCTATAGATTACTTACACATTTCAATTTAATTTTTACACTTATATTTTTGTCCTCCCAAATAAAATCAGATCATGCTCTAGAGATCGTCTTATTGAAATTTCGGTCAAAATTTTTATATAAACATAATACATTTCACTCAAGAACATTTAACTTGTTGACGAAAATTTGAAATTATATTTATTGAAACGCTCATGTTAATAAAACACTAATGCCTGAAAAGGGACAACTTTGACAACATAAAAGAATATCGAGTTAAAACTTCTGCAAGGTCCAATTAAGTAGATAAATAAGTATATGCGGACAAACGCCACACACTTCCTCTCGAATATTCTGAATTTCCAAAGGAAATTTAGTTGACCTTATAAAAACAACGCTTGAAATAAATTCAATACTTTTTTAGAAACATGATGTGTGTGCTTACATGTAAAATCTGTTATTTTTAATTAAATGAAACGGAATAAGAAATGGTTTGTTTGCTATTATCAGCTTTAATCTCTTTAATTTTTCATATAAGTTTTTCGGAATTATTGTGCATGATGCTCCAGAGCATGATGAACAGTACCAAAATTACATCAACTCGAGGTGTTGAAACTTTCTGCATGTCTATGTCATTAAGAAATTTTACAAGGACACCCTAACGTATTTTTCTTGTCTCGTAATTGTTATAACGTACATAAAATTACTGATTTTTATGTAAACTGTTTACAGATTGATATTGTGAGAACTATATTGGTAATTGTCACGAATATTTGAAAACCGGGAAGATTTCTCACGTTTCGCCTCTGCAGGAACGGTTTTCGACTTTTACGTATAACTACATTTTTCCATGGCTTTTTTTTTTTTTTTTGCAATAATTGCAGGTAGTTGCAGGTTTCCGCATTGAACGTGATGTAAGGGGTTTGGAATCATCATTTTACTTTTAAGATGTGATTATGTCGTAACGTGACTGAGATTAGAAACTGTAGTCATACTATCCTTGTTTTCTTGCCATATTTAAATATTTGGTGATATTAGTACTGCCGATTCGTTTTAATGTAATTTGTCTGCGTGGCGAATGTTACGCGGATAGATGCATGCCATGTCCAATTTCGCAAACGAATGGGTGTTTGTTAAAACACCAAACAAAAACGTCTTCTCTGATGTTACTTACATAGACTGACAGAAAATCAAAACTCTTGCAGATAAATGATCAGTTTTAACTGTAGTTGTGTTAGTATGCCTAATCTTGCACACATATAAAGTAAACTATTTCAACATAGTATGCATCAAACGACAAATTATGTGAAGTAGCTAGTCTAGTCCTTTAATTTATGGAAACCTGTGTTAATTAATAAATTAACACCAAAAGTTGTGTCTCTGGCAAAGTTTTACTCTGCTGTAACTTTAAACTGTTCTATAAAAATGTCCAACCATTTTGGTACTCGAAAACCATCAATCAGCTCTGTATCACAGCGGCGGTTGATTGTTCAGATCACTCACCTACCACCAAGGAGATCCGGGTTCGATCCCCGGTGGGTTAGGTCTCCGGATTTTCGCGTGTGGGAATCGTGCCGGACAATGCCGTTGGTCGGGTTTTCTCAGGGATCTTCGTTCATTCTGGCGCTGCTCCTTACTCACCTCATATCACCTCTTACCAACGCAAAAGACCTTGATGTTAAGTGCTGACGAAAATCTCTCCCTCACTCACATGATGGTACTGACAGACTGACACTACCGAAGTCAGTCTGGGTAGGCTAATTAAAGGAAACTAACAAAGATTAGTACGCTGTCACCAAATCTGGCAAGCTGGTGTGTAACCACATACGTCTGAAAACGTACAATACTAGAAGTACAAATAACCTAAAGATAGTTTATAATGTTACTATGTCCTCAGGCATTATATATACATATATGTGTGTGTGTAGGTGTTAATATTTACGAGGGATTGGACTTGGGATTCCAAATTGTGATCTGAATGTTTGGTCAACAGTTCTTACACACTCATCTTCACTTGATTCTAGGATACGAGGGTGAACTAGAAACATCTCCCAAATTATCAAAAGTTTTGTGTAGGTTAATTACTTCAGAAATATAATTCTTGTATTCCTCATCAACACAAATAGCAGTTAAATTATTTAAGTCGTTAGGTTTATCAGATTTTATGTCTGTACACAAGGCAGTTCTGTACTAAGCGGAATAATTTCCAGGTTCCTGTACACCTGTAACGGCGTACTCATACTGGCAGTTATTTTTGCATCCTTAACAAATGCAGCTACTGTGGTTACCATTGTAAAAAAGCTAGCTACTGCCAATAAAAAATTTTGCCAGCGAAAAAAATACAGTAACATAGAATAAACACAGATATATTATTTTAACACTGCTAACATTAGTACATTTAAATTAGAATGTTCCAAAACTCTACCCAACAACCTAGTAGTTACGAAAGTTATCCCTGAAAAGTCAAACTTGTCGATCTCAGAAGATTCGTGTCAGTTATATCAAATAATGGGGAACGACACACAGCACGAACGTGGCCAAAGAAGTTGGTAACCAGTGCCCCTTAACGATGGTTAGAACATTTAACTTGCTGACCTAACGAGAAAGTGGATATTAAATTAAAACCAGTGAATGTGTAGTAACAAGTGTCACGGGGAAGAAAAATATTTGCAACAAAAAAGTAATATCAGGTTAACATTTAAAAATAAACTATTAAACACACAATGATAAAATAAGCGTCTACCAACAAACAGCACAACATTTAGGTGTTAGAAAATCTTGCTGGATGTTGGAGGATAACAATTAATGATGGCTCGCGTCAGGAGCAAATATACTTATCAACATAATTTTTAACCTTGCAATGAAAATTGGCAAAAAAAGAAAAAAATATATAGAGAAATGTTGACATTCTCAAATCAACGGAAACGTCTAAAACATATATTTATAAATTAAAGACTCTACCTGTGCTTCACTAAGGTTTCTTATTGATATGTATACGTTGAGTTTCAAGGGTTAAAAGTGGACACTTTGACCACGACAAATAATGTATAGAACTTTTATATAATACCGTCAAAACTACGAAGATTTTAAGTTGAGTTGCCGCCATTTTGAATTTACATGCACTTGTGCTTTAAATACAATTAGACGATACATTTATTTGATATTAAAAATTAAATAAGATTTTCAAGTACTGAAGATTCAAGCTCACGTTTATGCAATAATTAAGCAATGTCTTTAAAAATTACAATTCATGTGGTTTAAGCTTACTTTGTGATAGTCATTATTTTGGAATTCAGACCATGCAATATTACAGGAATAATTTAAGTTTGAAAATTGAAAAAAAAAATGGTCCAAAATTTAATATTACTCTTCTTTCTGTAACTTCTCTTAATTTGTGACCGTATAAGTTTGACAACGTGATGTATTGTATCTTACAATATCGACAGTAATTTTTCAATATCCCGTTCATGGTTAAATGTTATCTGAAATTTCGAAATTCCAATAGTGGTGTTGAAAAGCAGAAAATTGCGCAAATTAACAATTTTATCTACTCATCTCTTTATCTGAGTATAGGAAAAAAGTACCTAATCAATAACTCCTTAATGATTGCTGCCTTATAAATTGTCTCAGCAATGAAGTCCAATATCACAATGCCTTGTTCAACTAGCATCATGAAGGTTCTAGTGGCAGTGGTCATCTTCGTAGCAGCTTCTCAGGTAAGGTAAAATAAGAAAGTTAATTACATTTTAGTTTGGTTGGGATGGTAAACATTTAGTTACTTTTCGGTATTAAAAATCCGAAATAATCATGAACGGACAGAGTTGACTGCAGTATTAAGTAATATTATTTTTATAGACCTAGGTGTTATAATTCTTTCCTCTTTTCATTGTGACAAGATCCCTGTAAACTATAGATTCTGATGAAATGTTGTCTAAGAGGTTTACAAACTTCTCTAAAAACTGTGCGTAAATGATGGACACAACATATTTTTGAAAGCTTATAAAACAAAGATAGCTTAAAAGTTTTGGAAATAATTAAAACTATTGTATTTTCGTTTAGTTAGGTACAATTTTTTTAAATTTCAATAGATCCTCGAATGTCGGAAAAACTTCTACTTACGAAAAATGCATTCAGTAGAAATAATTTCAACTGTTTTTTGTAAACTAATAATGTACACAAATTTTATTACAATAACGTCTAAGTTATGAAAAGAATTTCTTTCGTAACAGCTCTTACTTTCAGAGTAACATATTTTGTGAATATTGCAAAGGTAGCCGTACACTATTGCTGATGATATTACTAGCATTCTCGATGTCCCTAGGCCAAGTCTGTGAGTAACTTGGTTGATCTGCCGTTCATCCACCCATATGCGCCACTGAACCCTAGCCACACAGCTGAGGAGTGGGACGCCATCTACGCCGCTGCTGAGAACTTTACTACAGAAGATACCACAGGTCTTGTTCCTGGAACTGAACCACAACCTGGTAAGTATGTACATGTAGTATGTTTTGGCACAATCTACAGTGCCACGTCGTGCAGTGCCTATACTCATGTAGCTTGCGGAACTAGAGTTAATATTTATATGAAATTAAATTAACTCAGTAACATTTCTAGAATATTATGCCGTATTATAAATCAAATAACCGTTTAGTATTTTTTAAACAAGTTTACGTAATATTATAAAAATGTTTTAGGTGTAGAATTTTAGGCCTTCTTTCTTATGTAGGGTGACTGAAATTCTTTTGATACATTTATTATGAATAAGGATTGACAGTGGGTCTTAACAACTCGTCGGCCGAAATATTAACAGCGTGTGGTTATCATGTATCTACGTTAAAACAGAGTGATATATTTTCACACACGTACAAGCACACACAAATATGTCTTACGCCAAGATTCGATGGCGGATTTCCATTATAGTGAGTTAAGAATCCATTTAATTAGATGCAAGGAAGACAATAACTCACAAACTCTGATTTGTGTTTATCCGATATTTTAGCTGGTTCGACATATTGTCTTAAAACGTTCAAAACTTTAATTTTGGAAATGTGCGTTTTATTACGTGTGCATGTTTATTCAGGCGCATGCCAGAAGACTTATAAGGCAGTATTTTCAACTGAAGTCATGAAAACATCCTGGAGGTGCTATATTTTTCTACTCTACTTGTTGGTTCCTTTTTTTCAAATAAAACAATTAGGGAAACAAGTTTTTTAAGTAGACAGCGGATATATTTTGCATGACTATATTTTCTGCGAAAAGTAAGTAATGATATCGACAGTATCCTGACTAATATGCATATATTTTTGCTAGGAATATTGCGTATTGCTACGACGAATACGTGGTCTTTATTTGTACTTACCTTCGCAAATGAATATATGAGTACGGTCTAGGTAGAACGCACAATGACGGTAGTGCTATAACTGTGTACAGAGGATGCTGGCAAGGTGTTCGTGGAGCCAGCAGAGCGCATCATTGATGGATCAGTTGCTACTCAAGGACAGTTCCCCTGGCATGCTCTGCTGATACTTGGAGGAAGTGGTTTGTGTGGAAGCTCCCTCATTTCCAAGGAATGGGTTCTCACAGCCGCCCATTGTCTGATCGGGTGAGCATATCATCGGCACTTAACAGTTATCTTTGTTTGTTACCTTTGGTCTTTTTTCTGCTATCTCACAAACATTTGTAAATAAAAACAGCGCGAAAACCATAACTTTCCATACTTCCCGCAGTCAAGAGTAACAAGCCAGCAATCCATTATCTCCACACTTCTTAGCACCCACAGAAACAGCTAGCATGCTATCGGTTTTATTTTTCTTCCGGTCAACAGTAATAGTCAGCATGCAATGTTCTATAATTGTTCCTGTTTTCAGAACAGCCTGCATGTTATTTAGTTCACAGTACCACTTTCTGACGACAGTATTCAGCATGCTTAGTCGTCCCGTCCCACAATTCTTCCTGTCTGCAGTAATAGCAGGCAAGCTATTTTTTTTTTTTTCATACAGCACTTCCTAATACCTACAACACGTGTCAGCATGCTAATTTTTTCCTTTTTTTCTTTCTGGCCATAGAAACATCCAACTTACCATAACGCTATATATTTCTCTATATCCAAAGTAATAACTTGCATGCTATTTCGTTCTAAATAATTTTTTTGGAAAACAGTAACAGGCAACATGTCAAAATGTCCCATTATTATTCCCGCCTTTAATATCCGCCAACCATAACACCTCATTATTTTTCCTGTCCACAGTTACAGCAGCTTCCAAGTCACCCTCGGCTCCACCAACAGGATTCAAGCCCAAGAAGGTTCTGTCTCCCAGAATTCCAGGCAAGCAATCAGCCATGCAAACTACAGTGACCGAACATATGCCAACGACATTGGTCTTGTGAAACTGACTACAGCTGTTGCTGTCACCAGTAAGAATATTCATTTACTTCTGCTCTACGTTAAAATTCACGTGTCAGTAGCATTAATATATAGTTTAAGCTAATTTTAATAGCATCAATTTAACTTCACCTGTGTCTGATAGATCATTGCGGCTGCTTGGTTTTACGTCTCCTCGGACAGATAATAAATTCTGTTACATAAAGAAAATTAACTTTATCAAATATTCGTAAATTAAGTCTGTCAAACACACGTAATTTGATTCTCTTCTCACTCATCAATGAATGCAATTAATTTCCTTGCATTATTATTATTTTTGGTATCTTTTTACCACTATCAGTTTCTTGAAATCTATGGCGTGTACCCACTTTCTATTGTTATACCTATTTATGACATATTATTTCCTGATATATATTCCAATTGTCATAACTATTACTGTTATATTATTTTATGATATATTAATTACAATATATATAGAAAAATTAGTCTTTATACTGACGCGGGCAAACATATTTAACATTACTGAGATTGTCACTTAAAAATGTTGAAAAACTACTCATGTGAACTCCTTAGTTTTCATGTGTATTTTTTATACGTTCTTCACATTTTCAGTCTACTGTGCTCATCAAGACTTAATTTCTCACAGTAAACGGTTAGTGCGAATGCACTGAGAAATTTAGCAATCGTAATTCTAAGTTGGTAATTTTTTTAATCCGGAATTTCACGCTATTACATTTCACATTCTTTCTTGACTGCTCTTGTCCTCATCGTGAGGAAAGTACTTAACCTAAATGTTAAATTTATATCAGTAACTTTTATTAACTACCTTGTAATTATTTTGTATAAAATGCTGCATCTTACTTTAATATAAAATGCCCCATGTCAATTGCTATTAAAACTACTGCCTCTTAATAACACTCATTTTCGTACTTCGAATTATTCTAGACATTTATTGATATTTTAAAAATATTTTGTTCTAGTAATGAAAACATATTGTATATTTTTCTAACCGTGCAAGGTAATTGAAAAAATTCAGATGGAAAGAAGTATTTACGTAGGTTATAAACGTATCTCCCGCCTGCATAAAGTAGTGATATACCTATACTACAAGAACCTAAATAACTAAATTGTAAATGGTAATTTGTTAAACGTCTTTAATACTGCAATATCTTTATTGCCGTTTTGTTTTAAACGTAATAGAACTACCCAAGAACACGGTGGCTCAATCTATCTCTTATGCACTTCTGTACGCAGCGCCACAACTTGGCTGGGCCGTCTTAATGTCTATATCAAAACTAGCGCAAGACGTTCTTAGCATACGGCACGAAAATGGGTGGAAATGGAACTAAATAATCTTAGTTATATATACGGAGCCAAATACTGCGAAACGAAATTGCAAAACTTTACAGTGAATATAATGTAAGTACAATCCAACACTTTATATTAAAATTGAACAACTTTATTAAAGAAAATATGAGAATATACAAAAATATTAAAAACTTTTTGTTAAAAATAGTTCATGTAAAATTAAATTTACTCAATACAGCATAATTTTTCAACTGTTTGCGTCTAAATGTATTAACTCACTGACTGTGATACGAGTTGAATAAAGAACTAATAATTAATTTTACTGATAACTATAAACTGATATAATTTGCGTTTCCTGTTGTAGATTACATCAATGTAGTCAGGTTGCCTGGAAGTGACGAAAAATCGAAAACCTTCGCTGGATTATCAGCTGTCGTCAGTGGCTACGGTAGAATAAGCAGCGGTAAGTATAGGCCTACTACGCTATTGGTAATTTAAAACAATCTGTTGGTTGTAGCAGTACCCTACACTACTTCTCTCTGAAAATATTTAATGGCCATAGTTTTATAATCAAATAAAAGTTTTACAATTACGTCTACATTTTATATCAGGCAATAATAAATTACACAAAAATAACTGTCAAATTCTTGGAAAATATGAAATCAAATGCCATATAGTAGGTAAGTGCAAGAAAATAAAAGCTCCTGCAACGCGTCATTTTTAAATACATAATGCCAGCAAGTTATTAAATATGTATATGTGGTTACGGAAGTTTCTTACCATGGAAATTACACTATATTTTACTTCCAACAGATACTTAACACCAACCACAGTCAGTAAGGCGGTGTCATTTCATTGAGTTCGGTTTTTCCAGTAATGTTTGCATCAGCATGACATAACATACATATTTGCTGCAACTTATACATAAACAACACCCATAATAACTGAAATAATAAACGCGTACGAAAATTTGTTTACAAATTGAAAGATACTCCATCACTGAAAAAAAAAATTACTCTTCTTAATATAATGAAAAATGCTGCAGGTAAAAAGTGCAAATGAACAAAGGCACATTTAAACAATCATTGTAACAAATATTTATTAAGTAATTTATTAATAAAAGTATTGTAGGTGGGTTTTACGTCCATTCGACAACGAGGTTATTAGAGACGGTGACACACAACTTCGTACAATGGCAGGAAACGGAAGAGGAGTCGGCCATCGACTTTGTTGAGGAGTATTCCCAGCATTCGCCTGGAGCGATTTTCGGAAACCGTTGGAAACCGAATTCAGGATGGCCAAAGCTTTTATTAATAAAGCTAAATTAGTTAAGTTTGTCCTTGATGTAATTCCGTGAAAAGTGTTGGTGTGTAACGAACCGTATGAATAATTTTTTTTTAAATTGCAGTCAACTACACAGGGTCAGAAGTCCTATTGTACATCAATACGCAAGTCATCACGAACGCCGAGTGTGCTAGTTACTTCGGATCCATCGTTCTTGCGAGCAACATCTGCAGCTTGTCATCAGGTGGAAAAAGTCCGTGTACTGTGAGTCACAATTCATACATACACATACAGGATGCCCAGAGACAGCCGCACAACAAGCACACCACTCGAATCCTAATCTACAATGCAGACGAAAATATTTTTGGCAAAATGTTTACGATGACATTTTTACTTGCATAATTTGGCGGCGTAAGACCGAGTAAGTCCCCTCTTGCGCTTCACAGATATACTAATATCTTACTACGTCTGTTATGACCATCGTATTATGGGCATAGGTTCAAACGCAGAGATGTCAAAAAATGATCCTAAGTTTATTTGGAGCATCATACATAAAATAATACCTGGACGTGGAGTCCAAGTACTGTATTGCTACATTGTAGGCGAAAATTCCAGTCGTACAACACTTTACCAGTAACATTATCGTATTCAATTTACTCTAGGATTCGTATGGTGTGATTATTATACAGCCGTTTCTGGACACTCTGCACATAGGAATGCAGACCACATTAATGCATAAATACAAATTTTCCTCTTTTATTTGTAGTGCTACAAGAACATTTCGTTTCGAAAATAATGGTGTAGAATTTATAAATACTATTATTTTCTAGGAATACAGAAAAATAATTTCCAGAAAACAGAATTTTATTTTTAATTTTTTGAATGAAAAAAAAATTGTCCAGATATTCTTTTAGTGTGACCTGAAAATAATAGTTTATCGTTGAATATAACTATATGACAATTGTTGTACAGGGTGACAGCGGTGGTGCTTTGGTGGTTCAAGATGGTGGACGTTACACTCAAGTCGGTGTTGTGTCCTACCTAGGCGAGGACTGCCCACCCAACTCACCCACAGCTTACGCCCGAGTCACAAGTTATCTCCTCTGGATCTCATCCAATAGTGGTATAGCTTTCTAGGTCTTCAAAACTACCACTGCATCTGAAGAATTATGTACCACTTACTAACAATAAGCATAAGAAGAAAACCTTGAACGTTAAAAAACTGTGTGTACATTATTTAATTACCTCAACGTCCATTACATGAATACTTACTACCTGCAAGATATTAATTTTTGTTTTTTTTTATCTTGTAAAGTTGATTATGTTCTCCACATAGCTTCGATAAACGGAATTGTTTTATTATAACGTTATTCTGTAATGAATACAAATAATTGCTTTTTAAATTGGTTTTGTTTAGAAGAAACATCACGTTTAATGTGAGAGAGAATATTATTATTTAATGTCATAGTACCTATTTCAATGCCTTTTCATCGTCGGTAACTGGTTGGAGATGTGGCCAATACAATTGTAAACATAGTAATGTTTGATGTCAAGCAAATTGCACATAGCATTCTTTAAAACCAATATCTAGGAAAATTCCGCGAAACTAATAAGTTAGCCAATTAACATACGACTTTTATCTGCAGAAACTTGATATTATTTTATCTGTGCAAATGTGAAAATTAAGATACATTTGTACACAAAATGCTTTTGCGGTACTGGAGATCTTTGAATATGTGTGACACTGAATTGTTACATAATGGTACGTTGTGATATGTTTATTTTATTACGAATTTCTATTATCATCTAATTCGTATATCTTCAAATAAACTTCTAAGGAAGAAATATTTGAAATTGTTCCTCTTATACTAGCCTACTATAAAAATAATAAAAATTGTTTTCATACCATACATAAAATAAGTGTAATTTTTGTTCAAACGTTATATCGAAATCAAGGAACCCTAGTTCAAAATGTTTAAGATACGTTCTCTTTGGATTTTAGTTGTTTTCATATTCTCAATAAACGTGTAAAAAATTAGATTTAAATACAGTTTAACCAAAAAAACGTTATTAAATTAGAAGTGATAAATTCCAAAGTGGCTTACATTGTACTATCAACTACGGAAAAATATACGATTTGGTTACAATTGGTCTAGTAGTCATGCCTATCGAAAGATTAAGAAAAAGAGGACCTACATTTTTTCATGCCCGGTTGTATTCCAAAATGGTGGATGAACAATAAAATATTCGCCAACATTCAATGCAAATATCATTACCTATCAAAATGTAAAGTTTGTTTTGGAAGTGATATAAAGGAACCCACAAATATGACTGAACCAAACTTTTTCAAATTGCTGCCATTTCTAAAATAATATCTTGATACAAACAAAATTCCTACATATTAGGTGGCCTTAATGAGTACGATAATGCCTAACGAGTTACATGAAATTCGGTCCACTATTACATACATTATTTATGGACTGGTGGACGTTCATAGACTGTAGTCGCTACTTAGCACATAATTTGTTTACCCATTGTTATTTATTAGATTACGTCAAACATCGGCTCAAACCCAACTAATCCTATGACGCAAACTACTCATCCTTAAACATATATCTTGTTATTTGTAACGCATGTCGCTGGAATTAATGACAGGCACGTTAGCCAGGGATGGACGATACTCGTGTTTCTTAACCAAACATTTAGTACACAGCCTACGAGCCACGACACACTGCAGACAGACAGAATAGCCTGCATGATACTGGACAAATCTCTGAAGACACAAACACGTTCCCAATTTCGCTGAACCTTGAGGTTTGGATTCGAAGGACGGCATGACAAAAATTAATGACATTAAATAGAAAAACGCCCATTTTTAATGTGGTCGCCACAACACCATGCCAACTGTTTAAAAATAAACAATATATAGCTGTTTCACACACGACAACAGCATTTACAAGGTTAATGGTTAGGTATTTGTTAGCTCGCACAAAGAATGACTCCCCGAAGTCATTGTAACGTTTTTGTGGACTGATGTACGCGGACAGTAGTTTTAGGCCGTGCTATATCATTTTTGTTATGTTAGTATCTGTAATACATTTGTCATCAATGTTTTACTATGCCAATAGGAATGCTGACTGCTGGTTTTGAGAAGGACCGTTATCGTGAAAAATGATCAAAAGTAGGGCCACTTATGTTTGGCGAATATAATTATGCACCAAATTGTTTCAGATATCTTGCGTTCACGTTTGCAGCTCTGCTTCATGATTATAAAAATAGCGCAGTTCTGTGGAAGAACGTTATTCATTTGGTTAAAATCCCGAGATGCTGAGATTTATGAACATCAAATCATTTACAACGCACTAGATATACAGATAACTACACAAGACACTAAACAATTTGGTGCAACATACTTTCCACCACAAATCAGTGGCTCTACATTTATAATAAGAAAAGAAGACGAAAATAGAGACGACGTGTCTCGCAGCGGGAGAAGCTAAGAATTTTTTGTTTAAAATTTTTATCCCCGGCAGTTTCACCATGCGCAGGTGTGCTGGGTCATATCATTCTAGGGTAGGCTTGACTGCGGTTGGCAAGAATTGTGTTACAGGTTGCTGCTGTATCAGAGAGCCAGTCGTCCAGCCAACCCAAGGAATGTATACGGTTAGATGTGATGTGAAAGTGTGGAGCAGAAACGGAATACAACGACGGGATAAACGGTTCTATCCAGAACAACCCCACCGTCACCAACGAATACGTCGGCAATGTTCTGCCAGTCACGCGATTCGGGATTCTTTTGCTTTGCAGGGAGGGGGAAGAAACGTATCAACTGCCGTAATATGCCCATATGATGATTATGTTATTAAACTATGACAGCATTTTTACCTTGGGTACAATAAACGGGAACTAGCTCGATATAATATCAACGCTTGTCTGGAACTAGAAATTTCGTGCTTGGTAAAACCCATACAATTACCAGTTAATTAAGCTTTACCACCTAAAAGGTCTCATTTCCGTAGCACTAAACTAAACAATTTCCGTATGCTGTTGGCCTGCAACCTACTGATTATACTTTTATACCTACGTATGTACTTCATTGTCCGACATACAATCTTCTAAAATTTAGAAATAAGTAAGTTTCGTACTAACCAATTGACCGAATGGGATATGTTAGACTGATAAAATTAAAGCAATATTTTTTTACTCCAAACAGTGTAGTAAATTTTAGGCGGTTTACTTTCAATGAGAAGTATTTTATAACCCCAATGTTTCTAAATTTGTTTCACTTTAATTCTTTCTTTGAGGATAAATTTATTTGCCATGTAACAAAGATAAACATTTCTCAACATAATTATTTAACTACAACAACAAAAATTATCACATTAATTACTTTTCGAATATTTCAATTGCACATTTCTGTGTTTGTTTCTGAGATTTTAAACAAAAGTTTCATTCCTGGAAATATACTTAATATTTAAAAAGTTTTTTTAATGTGTTGTGCGCAAAACACGATTTGCTTTGTAGCAAAAAAAAAAAACCTTTCTTTGGGACTCTTTAAATGAAAACGTCAAAGAAAAGCACAAAATTACACATTTTGTATTAACTTTTGTATTTATAATTGTTTTATTTGCAAAGTTTCATTTGAGAGAAATATATTTTTCTTGTAGAAAAATAAACTTTTATTTTAGCTAGAGACTTACAAATTCGTGTTATCTGGTTGCAGCTGATTAACTTCAAGCTAGTACTCTTGTCACTGACTAGCGATTTCATGGATATATTTATAACCAATAATTTAATTTTCGTGAAAAATTAGCCAATTTCCTACAATTCGGTCAAACTAGTAAATTATATTATATGATCATCACCCTCTAGAATGGTTGAAAAGGTTGTAGGTGACATCGGCAACACCATATCGCCTTGAAATAAGATCTCAAAAATTTCTTGCGATTAAAGTAAAATGTATAAAATTTACATGATGAAATGTGGAGACCCTCTGGATAAACACAGAACGTTATTATATGTTATTAACGCTGTTGACATGCAGCATAACAAGCGTTGATCACACTAACTCTGCACTAGACAAAAAAAGGTAATTTAGCTAGAGATTCAGTCAGTGCTCGGCTCTAAGGATTTCAACAGTATTTACTAGTCTATCCCAAATCTAGTCGAGATAAAGTCTCAAAAAACACAAAGAATACCAGAAACAAAAAGTGGCCAAACTCACAAGTCCAACACAAGAAAAAAGCTTCCCGTATTAGAAACCAAAAACACTGTCGTCAATGCATCAGAAAGTGTTCTTTCAGACTGCGAAAAATCAATTTTGGAGAAAGGTCTGAATTACAGCATTACGCCACACCGTATTCCTGTTGTAGTAGTAGTCTATAGGGTGTAGAAGTACTAAGCATTTGTGTGGTGAGGATTTTAAAAGTTTAAATATGGTTATTGTGTGCTGTTCTTCTCTTCCTACCATATCAAATCTTACCATTTGTAGTTCCTTGAAGATACCATAACCAAAACACTGACACAATGACTCAATTTGAGATAATAGAAATTTATTAATAAAAACAGATATTGAATATAGTAGAGAATAAAAAAAATAATTAAAATCTCTAAATACTAAATCTCTCACCCTAAGTCAGACACACAGCTTAGACATAATTTACTATTAAATAGTTGAAAATCTAGAGTTTTGTCAGAAGAAAATAATATATTCAGTACTAATAATTCCTCGGCTAGAAATAAAGAGTTTCCTTTCACTAATTTTATGGGGGCTCAGTCGGCGATTTTAAACTCATTATAAAGGATCTCTGGGTTTGCAGAAATTGACAAATTTAGGCACACCAACCTCTGAATTAAAAAAAATGACTTCATTTAAATATTGGTAATGTAACTTTTCTAATTTAATTTCATGGTAAATGTTCAAATCATTATTTTACGTGGCTGGCCTTGTTCACAAGATGGCTTAGCGTAGTGACGCTACACGCTTAGGCTAACAAAAATGGCTATCTTACATCACTGGATAGAAGGTCTGGTTCGTCTTCAGTTCACATAAAAATTAGCCTAAGTATATATTACGGTGCAGGCCTCTTCTCAAAAAGGCTTAAAAAATACTGGACATACTGTCCTCTAACTACAGAGTTTCCCTGACCTAGCTTAGGTCGACGGCAGATATAATAAATTCCATATTTCAGCTGGGCCGATTCTGCCGCAAACTTCCTCAGTAACATTCCAGGGAACTCTAACTCATGTATATCATAACTTTTCTATGCTTTCTACAAAACTTGGAAAATGTCGCCTTGACAACGAGAATCAACAAAAGAGTTCTTAAACTTTGAATACTGCTCAGAGAAACTTCTCTGAAACAGCCACTTTCTCTCTTTCTATAAGGACAACATTTTAAAAGACTTCTAATAAGTAAAATTATGTGATAATTAAAAGTTAGACACATTTAAAATTACAATAAAAGTATTAACAAGATATAAGAATAAATTAATAAAATATTTAAAGATTACAATTATGCAAAATTTAGCAATATTAAGAATGTCAGAAAATATTGACAATATTTCTAAGAAAATTGTAAGAATGTTTTCAGCAATTCATCACCAATCACAAATAAATTTCCAGATAAATTGGGTCATTATTACGATAAACTAAGAATCATTATAACAAACTAAGAGTAATTATAAGTAATTATGAGTGAGAGATTTTCCTAATCTATAAAAAAATTTAATTAATAAAAATTAACAAAAATTACGTTAATAAGGTGGGAGCGGCCAAAATACTAGAAATCCGATTCATTCTTTCATTGCAAAGTCTTTCCCAGTTCATCAAATATTTAAAATATAAAACAACATTTGAGACACTGGAATCTCATTACACTGTCCTGGACACAATTTCGTTAGTAGAAAGTGTCATAGAGAAGCTGCTAGTAGCCAAACAGGATGAATCCCGGTGGTCGGTGCGAACGGCTATCACATCAACTGGACCTCCGAAACATAATTTTTCTCCTCGTGAGCTCAGAGCTGTTAAGACCCTCAAATCCAGCTTTGAAATAGTTATCCTTCCTGAAGACCGTGACCGTGACTTATCCGGTACCATCTCAGGAAACGGAAATAACACGTTTAGTAATGCGGTCGCTCGTTAAGGGCGTTCAAGAAGGAAAAAGTCGTAATTTTATGTTCGTATGAAGTTGTGTTAGTTATGTAGTCGTTACTTGGGAGTACAATTTCCTCCTGCAAAATAAAATCTCAACCAACTTTCCCATAATGCCATTTCTAAGTAAAAATATCAATGTTTTTACTTCTTACGCCACCGAAAACCAATTAACATAATTAAATGAAATAATTCACAGTGAAAGCACATGTCACGGGCTAGGACTTTTAAGCATACGAAAACCCTACTCAAAAATGTTTAAATAAAAGTAGCAACAAAATTCCAAATCATCAGATTTTATTCAAAAATGCAATAAATTTTTCGAACGGATATTTATATACTTAAAGCCCTAGCTCGTGATACGTAATTTCACTGTGAATCATTTTGTTTCACTGTGTTAATAAAGTTGGTTTTTGTGGGTATATGAAGTAAAAACACGTAAATCCTTAAGTCTTTGCCGCTGCTTTTCTAAAGCCTGAGATGGTAGCACTTATAAAAATCTTAATGTTTAGGAATACCGGCCTTATAATCTAGGTTTAATATTTAGGAAGAATGAGCCTTTGAATATCTAGTATTAAAACAGTATTGTACTAACTTTTCGGAAACTAAATTATGTAAAACAACAATACACTGAACATTGATATATGTTATAAGGGTCTTTAAACCGTCATCAATTGCTGGTTTATACCTTCAACCATTACTGAAATCTTATTCGGATTAAATTTGTGTACTGTCGGGATATTAGAACATTTGAAGATGTTTTATTGAGTAATGTGTGATTTGTTACAAAAAAAGGTCCTTTTACTGCAACTGTCTAGGAGCCATACATGTTAAAAATGCACGCGAATATTTGGCTGAAGCGGTAGAGTACCAGGAGAGCATATGTAATAAATACTGTATACGAGTGTTTTGATGTGCTCACTGTACAGATTATGATGGACAAAAATTATACATTATCCACATTTAAATAAATTCACGATACCGTCTCAACAGGTGCAACGGCTTGAGGTAACTCTATATAAGAAACGGGTAGGAAACATTATATGAAAACACTGTTAATAACTCGTAAGGGATATATTCACCTTTACAAATCGACGTTTTGAAAGGTTTTTACTGAAATTAATAAATCCTACCGCGAATAACAAAAACATGCTGTGAATGATAATTTTATTCTTATTTTACATTGGTCTTAAGCTGTTGCACAATTACACTGAGGAGTAACAAAGATTCCCTCCATCGAGAACAAAAACTTGGGTTGTATGTTCTTAACAATGGATGCGTAACATCTTGTTATTTTGTATTGTTTTCATAGATGTAACGCACATACTGTTCCGTAAACACTTTATTTCACTGGGAAAGTATAAGACTACACAAGTTAAGACTCAAATTAAATATAAAAAAAAAACTACTCACAGGATACTAAATTTCATATCAGTCAGACCGCTAGCATTGCTCACATTTACAAAAAAAATAGAAAAGAGCTGATGATCTTTAAACGGCTTAACAGATTTCCTTGAATCATAGCTAAGAACCATCTCGATCACGTCAGCTTTCAAACAAGAAAAAACCGCATAAAAATCGATCCATTCGTTTAGGAGCTACGATCCCGCAGACAGACACACAGATACACATATACACAGATACGTCAAACTTATAACACACCTCATGTTGCGTCGGGGGTTAAAAATGATAAGCAAAACATATCCTTCAAAACAACAAATAATTACTTACAAACTTTTTCAACCATAGACTAAAAATGTCGCCCACCTTGTTACTAATACTCATATTCAATTTTGATGCAAACACCAATCACAAAGTAAACGCAACATTGGAATGCACATTTATTACACAATGCACTTTTGTCATCGTACTTAGCTTGAAATAGCAAAGGTGCCACCTAGACACTTGTCTCTTGACTTCACCAGTGGCAGTTTTCACTGCAACAGCCCGAACTAGTCCGTCTTCACCAGGAAATGTCTGAGTGATTTGGCCAAGTTTCCACTAATGTGCTGATAGTCTTTCGTCCTTGAGTGTAACCAGGTCACCAACACACAGGTTAGATTCCTTGACCCACCATTTGGGCAGATTCTTTAGCCGTGACAGTTATTCCGCTTATCATCGTCGCCACTAATTGTTGAAATATCTGCCACATTTTCAAATTATTGATCTTCTGTGCTGTAACTTCCCGTTCAGGTACTGCTACGAAAAAATGTCCTGGTGTAAGCACTGAAAAAAAAAACATGATTTATTGGTTTATGAACATACACTATTGCTCATGTTTTGCTGATCAAACTTGTGTTGAATGAAAAAGGACAAAAAAGTGAAAATAAAAAAAAAACAGAAAAAAGTAACACGTTTTGATAACAAAGATTTCTAATATCGACACAACACCCAGACACAAAAGACAGACACAAAGAGAACCAAATTCCCAAAATGAAAAAAAATTTAAATGTAGACAAAAACCGTGAGTAGTGGACATCTAAATAAATAAACAGTTCTATGTTTAACAGTCTCGGTAGAACACCAGCCAACATTACTTCAAGGTGCTCAACCAATGAGGAGAGTACTTGCCTCTCGTTGGCTGAGCAGGTAAGAGACCATCCAGGCTATATAAACCCCAATTTTCCAGCAAACCTCATTCCCATCTTGTTGTTCCGACCAGCTGTGTCTCAGCCTGAAGACGGGAATAGATCGAAATTCCCGAAACGTAGCATTTTTTCGTTGTTTTTAACTTGTGTGTATTGTAACTTGTCTTTTGTTTGTTGTCCACTGTTCACTGTTTTTGTCTACTTCCATTTTTATTAATTTTGGGAATCTGGTTCTATTTGTGTCTGTCTTTTGTGTCTGGGTGTTGTGTCGATATTCGACTGAATTCTACGTTTAGAATTCTTTGTTGTCTAAAAAATTGCCAGAATTCCTCTGGAATTGCACTTTTTCTTTTTGTGTGTGTATTATGTCGGTTTTTTTGTTCTTTTTTGCTTTTTGTTAATCAACACAAATTTGATCAATAAAACATGAGCAATGGCTTATGTTTGCAAACAAATAAATTATAATTGTAAACTCCCACTGCAACAAACATTAAAAAATATCACTGAAAAAACGTTTAAGTCACTGGAGAAAGTGGTGAGCGGTCATGAATTAATACACTTTTCAACCAGTGTCAGCACTGTGTACGTTTCTTCAAAAGTAAATTCACTGCTGCCAAGCACTCTGCATAAGCGATATTTCATACTTTTAACTCCTCTCTCTCTCAAAGTCCCCTCTGTTTAGAGGCTGCTGGTGGTTGAAGTGCCAGAAAATGTCTTGCTCTGTCACTACCAGCTCGGACGAAAGTGGTCCCACAATCACTTTAAATGTTGCTAGGCCTACCTCGAAGTGACACGAACCGCTTCAGTGCTTAAATGACGGCAGATGTTGTTAGTTCGCTAACCAGTTCAAGATGCATTGCCCTGGTTGTAAACATACAAACAAACCAACATAACACTTGAACCGCATGGTGCTTTCCCCTTAACAATTACGAATAATCAACGGATCTGCATAGTCCACACCACAATGCAAGAATGGTTGAGCAAGGCGTACTCTTGCTGCTGGAAGGCTACCCATCACTTGTTCAGCCATCTCTGCACTCTGACAATGACATTGTACAAACTTCTTTAGAATGTGTAGAATAGTATATCATGCTATAAGAATCCAAAATCTCTCTTGAATAATCCCTTATACGAACTAAGGATCAGCATGGAGGTTGTTTAAATGGACCAGCAGTATAATAAGTTCACTCAGTCTGCTGTGCCTAGAAAGTACAGCTGGGTGCTTCTGTTCATCTGTAACACTTGCGTTGTTGAGGTGACCGCCACCCTGAGCTCTCAGTTTTAATCTAAGAATGGATGCAGATGAGCTAGATTGCTCTTAATAGGCAGTGGCTTGCCTGCTTTCAGACACAGTAGCACTGATCCCAAATAATCCTGTAGTACGTTCCTCACCCAATGGAATAGTGCCTCATGTAGTTCGTCCTTGGTCAGAGAAGATGCTCTAACAATTTCACTCTGGGTTGTTTTTCAGTTCTTGTAAAATCTTAGACACCATGCAGTGATTCCCTATAGCTAACTTAGTGTTGACCATCTATCCAACAGAGATGTATCTACTGTGGCACAAACTGTACTAAGTAATACTCGTTTTTCTCTTGCACAACAAACTCAAAGTCAGTGTTTCTTAACTCATTACATGGAAGGATAGGGTCCTGTAACCGTGCATGTCCAAACCACCAGAGTGGATGACTTTGTAATTCTGTGGGAGCTATCCAAAATGAAGCACAATCTTCTGGATTCTCTGTACCACCCATATGATAACACTAAGATGGATAATCAAGATCCTAGATCTCTGCTACATGGTTCGCCACAAACAGTTTCCAGTTCCTAGGATGTGACACTAGCCAGGCCAATACAATATTTAAACCTGTATAGGCCACCTTATCAGTCATGGTAACAGTCAATGCATTCTTCACAGTGTTCAGCAGTTTCGACAGAGGTACCGCCCCACCCAGCTTTAAATGGGGAATGGATATTTGTTTTATTGGTTGTACTCTGGTATTCCTGGTTTTCCCAGCAACAATGTGTACTACTATGCTGCTTTCTTTATACTGAGAACATAAATACACGACTGCTGCATAGTCAGCCTTCTGTGCATCACAAAATCCAATTAGTTCTACTAATACTGGTTTACACTCTGTTATGAATCTCTCAATTTTGATAGCTTTGAAAGCAGCAAATTCTTTGATATACTTCTTCAACATGTCACCTATGCTGTTTGGGAGAGGGTCATTCCAGTAAAGATGCAACTCCTGTAGGGACTGAAGTAACAGTTTCGCTCATGTTGTTAATGGTGACAGCCATCTAAGTGGCTCAAATACTTTTACAATTTCTGAAAGCAGAATCCGCTAGGTGATACTCTCACGTTGGAGCACTGGAGGCACAGGCGCAACAAACTTATCAGTAATGGATGCCATTAAAGTCTCAGTGTCTTGACTGATGTTTCATCAAACTTCAAAGGAGCCACTGCGTGTCATAAAGACACAGGCACTGCATCCATAATTTCTGATGCATTAGACAGCCATTGTCTCCGTTCAAATTCTACTTTTCCCAATAACTGTATGAGTTGACCCAGCAATGTAACAGCTTGATCAATACTTCTTGCTCCTGACAGAAAGACGTCAACATAAATATCTCTCAGCACACAGATAATGATACTTTGGGGTATTTCGCCTGTTCATCTACTGCTAGCTGTCTCATACTTCGCATAGCCAGGTGAGGTGCACAGCTCTCCCCATATGTGACAGTACATAACCTATAGTCCTGTATGGCCTCACATGGTGATGGTCTCCATACTATTCATTGCAGATCCATACTTTATTCATGCATACATATCTGGCTGTATATCTTGGTAACATCTGCTACCAGTGGAACTTTCTGATCTCTGAAACCAGTCAGTACGGCAAATATATAATCTTGCTGCTTGGGGCCTACAGCTAACATGTAATTTAATTTAGTTCTTGCCGATGCATCAAACACCACTGTACGTTTGGTAGTGCTGCTGCTTTCTTTCATGACTGCCATATGCGGAATGTAGTAAATTTCATGCACTGGCCTCTCTCGTTCACCTGCTGGAATGGGCTGTATGTGACTCAATGCCAAATACTCGTTCATAAACTTGCGATAAATATTGTATTTGTCTGGTTGTCGTTTTAACTGTCTCTTCAACTTGTGCAACCTTAACACAGCCAATGATCGTGCTTCTCCAAACTGTGTATCATATTCCATAAGTGGTTACTTAACTACATTTCGGTCATGTTGATCTCTTTCATTGGTTGTCTTAAAATTTTGTTCGCGAAATTCTTTTTCATCAGTCAGCATATTCACTAGTGTATTCTCTTCTAGCTCCCAAAATTTTTTAAGTGTCTTAACAACATCTAACTGATTGTATAACACAGCTGCAACTGACTTCTACTTTCATGTATCAATGGATCCAGACAGATCCCATCCAAAAACTGTCTCGAATGCTACTGGAGAGCCTTTCATTCCAGTGTGGCGTCCTGTTCGAAGCAGAAATAGGTAAATATCTGCTCCTAGAAGAACACCTACATGATTTGGTGCATTGTACGTAGGATAAACTAGTACCAACACCTCCAAATGTTTCCAATTAGTCCTTAGTTTTATGAGTTATTTTGGGAGCAGCCCAGTTAGTCTTGGAAGTACCAATGCATTCAGAGTTTATAATGGTCTTTCACCAAATGTTGGCCTAATGTTCAGATGAACCATACCATTACTCCGACTCACTGTTTTTGGTGATATACAAGATATTATAACATGTGAATGCTCCTATTGCAACCTTAATTTTTGAACACAGTTTGCCATTACAAAACGTGTTTCGGAACCTGAATCAAGTAAAGCTCGAAATTAAATGAAATTACCATTCATATCATTAATATTTACAATGAATGGTGCTAACAATGCTTGTGATGAAGCTTTTGGCCTATCATCATGATTATTCACTTCTGTTTCAGCTCTGTCCTGTGACTGGTGTCCTGCGTTATCACTACGATGCAGCAGTGTAAGATGTTATCGATGACCCAGTCAGCATCTTGGAGACGTACACTGTCTGACTATATGCCCACTTCCTAGACAGTTGAAACGTAGCCCGCAGTCCTTGACAAATGCTTGTCGCTCTTCAACTGAAGCCCTAGTAAACTCAGGGCATTTGTGTAGTGAGTGTTCTCCCTTGAATTTCACACAATCATGGTCTAGTTGGGTTCCATTATGCAATACAGAATTGTTCCTGTGGAATACCGACTTATAAGTACTTACGTTTGAAGTCTTGCTCTTCACACTCCCAGCGGCTCGAGCCCGAGTGCGGTGTTCTAAAAATTGTGTCAGCTGTGCAAATGTTGGTAACTCATCTGGTGTTAGTGACAACTGCCACTGTCTTTTGGAATCAATAGCAAGCTTGTCTGTTACCAGGAAAACCAGGAGTGAATCCCAATGTTCCCTGGCTGTCCAAGAACCTTCAGTAGCCTAGTGCAGTCTACCACATTGTACAATAGTTTACACGGCATGAAAACATTTTCATACTTCACAGCTGATTGTGAGAACAACAGCTGTTTTAATGTTGAGTCAAGGAATTCTCGGTTTGTTTTCATACCTGGAATTGTAAACGATCCATGCTTCATTGTAATTTGCACTGCTAATTGGTATAGATTTTAACAAAGCTGCTGCCTCATATTGTAACAATCCTTCTAAGTACTGTACCTTTTGCGCATCAGACAATGTTTTGTTGTTGTAGACAGCTGCTTCAAACAAGTCTTTAAACGTATCCAGTCTTGAATTATCGCAATAAATATTGGTTATTGAAATTTTGGCAACCTAACTTCACTACTGCCTTTTTTGCTTGTTTCGTCATTGTCTTTTTTTCCTATATCTAAATGTCATAAATGTACGAGTAGTGAAGTTAGTTTATCCTGTACTTCTCCTAACTCTGTTTAATTACTAATGTAATCTTCCTCTTTTTTTAGCTACAACGAATATGTTTGTCAACAGTTTCTCAGCTTCAGCCACCATTTACTACATTCGTTGCCTGTGTACTGTAATTGCGCCGTCACAATCATCATCCTTTCCAACTACTTTTTCTATTCGTCGCTCATTTGTCTTGATTACATTCTTTTCTGCCAAAAGTGACTCTACCTTGCTTGTAAGTTAGATAAACCGTTACAACACCGTGGTTCCCGATGATGTTCACGTATAATTTATATCAATTGATTCCATACAAATCCTACAACGGAGGACGAAACCAACGTTCCGTAAACACTTTATTACACCGAGAAAGAAAGATACTGCAAAATGATAAGCAACCAAAAAAACACACAATAACTAGTCAACATAGCTTTCTCCAAAGCACAGCAAACATTTTCAAACATAGACTATACACATACATAATAAACGTCACATTCATGCAAATATTTAATGTGAACAGTGCGAGAGGATTATTATGTGAGGGTGCAGTTTGTAGCCTGCCCGGTACGCAACCCGCATCGCAAAGCTGGTCATGCGAGACAGTTGAAAGCGCATCACTCGCTTAGTACCGCTAGCATGTGTGCCAGGGTGGCATTACACTGTTGGTACGCAACATGGACAGACAGTACACGTACAGAGAAATGGCAGATATCCATCTCATGAACGGTTCCGCTGGAGATACTGAAGAGGAGCTCAGCGTCTGTATTCACAGACATTTCTAAACAGACAATATCCAGGCTATTGAATGTTTTTGTCTGTGGACAGACGGTTGGGCAGACTAGAACGATTACAGCGAAAAGGTATGACACCGGCGTGAGACACGACGTTAGAACAGCCAGGTTTGAGGAGGAAGAACTCGAACGCAACGTCGATTCTCAATATAGTAGCACTCGTAGGATTGCTAGTACAATGCATGTAGGCAACAAAAGTGAGTAGAGGGTTCTGCATGTATAACAGCTACACCTGTTTCATTGCGAAGCAATACAACCAGCTGATTTTCAGCAACGAGTCGATATCAGTCGCTTCTATCCCCAGCAGTTCTCGGAAGAACCTGGCTTTCCTCGCAACATTTTGTGGACCGACGAGGATTCTTTTACTCGTGATGGCGTTATCAACAGTCTAAGCAGTCAAGTATGGAACAAAATCAACCCAAATACAATGGTTGAACACCGCCATCGAGTGACTTTTGCTGTAAACGTTTGGGCCGGCATTGTCGGCGACAACCTCATCGATACTTTTTGCCGATGCGTTTGACTGGCCGCCTTTATCGACAGTTTTCAAATGACACACAGCCAGTTTTGTTGGAGGATGTGGATTGTCAATCACGCTGGCTTATTTGGTACCAGCACGATGGAGCCCCTGCACACTTCAGTTTGGAAGCTTGTGACCATCTTACACACACTTGGTGAGCGATGGGTTGGTAGACCTGTGAAGTAGCCACCACGCTCCCCAGACCTGACGCCACCTAATTTTTTTTGTGGGATCTTCTCAAGTCATTGGTATACGAGACCCCGATCAACACAGTAGCTGAACTTCGCGCACGGATTACAGATGTCTGTACTACCATTGGCAACACCACACACATGTTTTATCGAGTCAGACAATCGATTGTTCGTCGCTGTAAGATATGTAACGAAGGAGGCGGTGTCCACTTTGAACCGTTACTGTGAAATACACGTGGAATTAGATCTACGGATTTCCTTTTTTTTTATTATTATAACTGTTAGAAGATCTGTCATATCGTGTAACCCTTATTCATACACATTAACTAAACAGTGATCGTATGACCAGCTTTGCAACGCGGGTCGCGTACCTGGCAGTTAAGAAAATGCACCCTCACATTATATTCCTCTCAAACAGTTCACATTAAGTGATCCATGAAGGTGACGTGTATTATGTATTTCTATTACATATTTGAAAATCAATTAAAAATACTAGAGTGATAAACATTCATTGGTAGGTACATACCACCCTTTTTTTTTTTTTTTTTTTGTTCTTGACGTAGGAAAGGTTTGTTCTCCACAATGTATTTCTAGACTTAAAGTAACCTTATTCACAGATTTGTTTTTTATTTTGTAAGGGTGCATTTATCCCTTACGAGCTACTAACTGTGTTCTTATGTAATATTTTGTAATTTGTTGCATTACGCAAGACATTTTTAGCACTAAATTGAACCTGAGATGTCGATTTCAGCATTTGAACTGCAGAGTTTGCCTTGTGTAGTGACACGAATTACAAAATATTACAAATTCTTGTCCATAAGTTGCTGTCAAATTTATCCAAACCTATATGAAATGGGGTATAGAAAGTTGCAATAAGATGAACTATTATTGTTACAATACTCACATTACGCAATAAAACATCTTTAAATCTTCTATATCCCGACGGTAAAAAAGTTGAATCCAATTAGATGTGGATAATCTTATTGTATGAGTAATTGTTGAAGTTTTAAACCAGCATTTGATGTGGGTATACAGATCCTAATATTATATATCAATGTTTAAAGTATTGTCGTTTTACATAATCGATTTCCGATATTTTAATAACCTACGGTTTCAAAACTTGATGGTCAAGGGCTCATTACTCACTAAATATTACATCTAGGTACTAAGTGTCCTATATCAAATAGTCTGCTGTATTTTTTACAAGGAATCACTTCACTGCGTGTGTACATGTAGTTCAGAATCATCCTATAGAGAGATGGAAAATCTCCAATAAATATAATCTTAAAAAATATGTTTATTTGCCCGCCTCGAAAGGGTGAAATTACTAATCTTACAAAAAAAAGACTAAAACTTTTTTATCAAACGACTATTAGATTATAGGCAGCAGTGAATAACTGCGCCAATTTTCAAAACTCCGGGAATTTTCCTTTCATAAAATCAATAGTGACTAAGCTAACCTGCCAATAAAGTGAATGACTGTGCTCAGATTTATATAGTGCAGTAAAGAGTACAGTTTGTTACCAAATAATAACGCGAATATAGAATGTCTCTACTTAAGGTTTTGTCAAGCGTTACCGCTGCGGTGTCGTGGTCAGATGACGCGCCTCTTACCACGGTGATCAGGATTCTATTTGCAGTGAGGTCTAACACGATCTTCTACATGTTGGTAACGTGCTGTTCTACGAATTCCCAGTTCGGAAGTCTCGGTGTGTGACAAATCTACTATGTTCATCTGCAGTCATTAAAAATTGTCTTTGTTGCAACCAAGTTGGGTGTTGTGACGAGGTAAGTGATCTTAAGAATACATCTCAGAGGTTAAAACTAATTGGAGACCTATATAACTTAAACCTGAATGAAACAAAATGAACACTGCATCAAAACAGACCCCGCCGGCTCTTTTAATTTGTTAGTCTTACCTTCTTTGCTTTCAGTTTTCTTAAAAATAAAACTATATACTATTTGGCTTCTGTCATTCAACTAAATATAACGTAATACATTTATCTTTTGATCCTATCGCAAGGCTTACTTTTATAATGTTTCGATACTAGTTACCGAATAGAATAACAATATAATAAATTTCTTACTTGGTAACGATCGTTAATCGTTGTTGATGTTTTTTTTTGTTGTTGCTTTTTCTTAAATATTCGTCATATATACGATGTTGAGAAGTCATTTGAGTTTGATTTGTACGAAGTGTGCGGTGCGGGACAGAAAAACTAGCTTTTCATGTTAAATTACGTTTTATTTTCCCACAGAATTATATTTAACATGGTTACTTTTAAAATGTTTTAACGGGTAAAGATGAAAATATTTTTAGAGTTTTGTATTTGTTCAATAGTGTTTTGGGGTAGTAAGTCTGTCAGGAATATTGGTGAACTGGCTTTTAGGTCATTTCTGTGCGGTAGTGTAGAGTTTAATATGCCGCCAGCTCGGCGCCACGGTTGTCAGATAAGGTGGATTCGTCATTGTAATCGTAGGTTATATTGCATCATTCGAGTGTTGGAGGGAGATAGCATCGGAAAAGAGTAGGACGAAGAATGAGTTAATTCGGGGATTAATCGTGATTGGAGAGTCACGTGTTACTCGGAAGAGTCCCAGAGAAGATGGGCTTTGTGAGTGGAGCAAGCAGAACGATAGTAACATTAGGAGCGATAGGTCGTAATAGAGGCATGATCCCCAAGTAGTAAGCAATTTAATTTCCGTGACGTGTGAATAGAATGAGTCCTAATTTCTTCGTAATTTCGTCGCAGTTGTATGCAAGTTCATAATTTTCGTCTCTGAAGACCACTGCACGTTACACTAGTTATGTGAAATAGTTTCGCAGTTTTTTGTATTCACATTGGTGTCGAAGAAAAAAAAATAAAACTTCCAAATTAATGACTGTCAGTTTACTTGAAATAGACACACTGTTGCTCTACCGTTTAGAGTCGGGCTAACCAACAAATAATTGATAATACTACAACGTCACATCTTGCAACGTCACATACTCGTTCCAGCATTTAGAATGTATTCTACAAGAAATTCTTCTGAAAGTTAACAAAAATATATAGTACCTGTTTTAAATAGTATTTATTACTCAAATCGGAAATTGGGTACTCCACATCAAAGAAGTAAAGTCGATCTTTTTCAAAAAATAAATATGGTGGCGATTTATTTAGTCGTCACGGTTTACGTCTAAAATATACAATAAAATAAGATGTTTTACATGAATACTGATCTTCTGACAACAACACGGACGTATTTTATTATATAACTATAAGTCCTCATAGCAAAAGAAAGAAGAAATGTTTTTTGAAGATAATTTAAACAAGAAAACTAAAGGTAACTAATAATTGCTCAAGGTGCTCCTTTGAGGTCGTATCGCGTGATGTAGGCCCTATATACGTATGTATGAATAAATAACTATATAAATATAAGAACATATGTACACATTATTTGAGAAACAATGAAAATGTATTGTGACATGCTCATACATCTTAAAATTATATTTCTTCTTATCTAGTTTATATTTATTCGCGGAACAATAAAGCTTCCAAATATCCGAAGGCGTTGTTAGTCTCATTACTTCTTCGACACGTACGTAGCAAAATTTTCAGTTAAATCATTTCATACACTAACTGAAAAATACTCTGAACTCAGAATTTCATCTCCGGTGGTAAACCACACAGAAATGGTTGCTGTGGAGTCCACATGGATACGGTTGCTCTCATTGCCACATAAAAGCCTGTCAGTTGGACGGTGGCGCGCATGCGCGATGGAAACTGCTGTTCGAATCAACATTTTGAATTGCTCTACTTGTTGGAACAAAATGAAGTAAAAATAGGTCTTGCTTCTCAGGTTATGAAATTTTATTCAATCATTGTGTCGGATATAGTAAATTTTTAATAATCTCGTTCTTGTGTAAATTATATTATACTGTACTCGACGTTACGTAAAACCTTATCTGCTGTTTCCATACTAATTTAGTTCTCGCAATAGAAATTGCGATGTCTTAAGAAATATGTTCGATACGAGAACAACTGTGTCGCGCTTCAAGAGGTCTATCTCTTATCTGGTATCGTATCAGAACGCTTTGTTAATACATTATCACCTAACTTAATTACCGTTGCCTCACACCATACATGCTCTCGTATTTATCTGCGTATTTATCTGCAGACAGTTTTTTTTCTGTGTGGATTTTCGTTGCAGAATTTTTACTATCGAAACCACTGTATTATTATCATAGCAACCTCTAAAAGCGTGGGATTGGTTAATAAAGAAGATGTTAAACACGGACTTTTAAAAATAGTCGCGGAGTTATTTATTATGTTTGTTAGCTATGTATATTATACAATATTACCTTGTACCCGAAACTTTACTGCCCGGTTCTTAATTTAAAGTCATAATACTTCTTAAACAAAAAAAGTTTCGAAAAGTGTTAAACGGTGCAAAATATTGTTATAAGTTATTTTATGACCGCATTAGAAACGTTAAACCTTTTAATTGTTTCAATAAGTCTTTATACATAGTCCTGACCCTTTACCTCGTTTTGCAACACACTTCCCCTACAATTATTTTGCAGAAATCTTCGTAGGTATAAGCATAACTCACTAAGTTTCGTCGTATTCTGAAGAATCGTACAGGAACACGTAGAAAACAAACATTAATCTTATAATTACATAGAGCCTTTTAAATGTGGTTTGGTCTTCGTGTGCATATAAAATAGTTATAACAATTATTTTTCTGTTTGAGCCAAGTGATCGAATATTGATATATTCGAAATTGCTTAGTATGCATTTGTATGAATGGCTCATTCAAATGAAAATCACAACGATAGTCCACCTAATTCGTGCTATATCTACTATTGATCGAAAACATTTATCATACATTTTTACCTCTTTAGAGGTCGTATTAGAAAATAACTAACTTCTTAGCGCTTGCCTACGCCCAGAAGTTAAAACATCCTCAATTTTTCACGTTTCTAGATTCAGCGGTTTGGGCTTTTTGTTGATATGTCAGTCTGTCATAACAGGAGTTGGTGATTTTTGTGACCATCCTATATAAATAAAATATTTATGTTTTGCTCCGTAACTAAGACGTTTAGACATCATAAAACGTGAGGTTTTTATTTTAAAAATGTATAAAACATCTGAAATTTACTTTGATAATAAAATTTTCTGTCGTAATAAATGTGAATGTTTTTTTTCCTCATAAGAATTAAATTACCGCAAAAATAGTAAAGTTTTGTTAAAAAATTTCTTGGACTCCGTGTTTTATATGGAAGTATTTTGTGCAAATATAGGTGTGTGAAAAGGACGAAATAATATTTTATCCAATTGGAAATAAATTTAGCTGATTCGAGGCTGAATTGTAATAAACTGATATTTTGCAAAATTATAAATAAGCTTAATGTGTATTTATCGAGCAAGCTGGCACAGTGAATATCGCACTTGACTCTATTTCCAAAAGTTCTGGGTTTTAAATTATATCTGACCATCATTATATTTTCAATGATGTTTCAAAATATCTGAAACGTAATGTTGGGATGGTTCATTAATAAATGCAATGACCACTTCTCTTCCCCTTCATATGTATAATTATATGTGTCTTAAATTATCTTGCTGTCAACGAGACTTCAAGCTCTGTTAATATACATTCCCATTTTATATTTATATCCAATACATCGCTGTATAAGTATCTTCCAATGTTTTACAGGGCAGTGCAGTTGTGTAATACCACGTTTTATTCTACTTTCTGAAGGAAAATGTAGGCTCATGAGATCACCTTCCTGTCTGTATGCGATAACGCGTGTGTGTGTGTGTGAGTGCGTGTCACTCCCGCCGCAAAAAAAAAAAAAATTTTAACTCACGGACCGAATTTTATAAAACATAGTACGGATATAGTAAAACGTAACCTGACTTTATTCACGTATATAATGTTTATGACGTGTTCATATTTTAAAAATTGTGTTCATTTTAACGTTTTACGATCCCAAATAAAATCAATGAATACCCTTTTCGAATTTCATCAAACTCGGTACAAGTAAGAACGTAGTAGGGTGACTTGAGTTATACGTATTTAGTTTATTCTGTACATACAGTTTCGTAATGGCGGCCATTTTTATATTTTGACATAATATGTCACATCTGAGGAAATAATTCACGTAATTTCATGAAACTTGTTATACATAATATACATCCTTCAAAACTGACTTTAGTGTTGATTATTTAGTATTTTCTGTGCACCGTATTAATTTTGAGGAAAAATTTTATATTTTTGTGTAGTATTAGGAAACGTAATAAGAGAAATATTTTCCAGAATTTCATTAAATTTGTTACACATGCACTATATACAAGGCTGACTTCACTTTTTCATGATGGCTTCAGTTATTATATTTTAGCATAGTATGACATAACTAAAGGAATGTGTCTCCGATGATTATAAATATTGGTATACCTAAACCATTTAGTAAGTTGACTTAGCTTTTGTCATTTAGTTTTTTCAAAACGGTAATCCTTGTCCCCATTTTTACCACAGTAAGACACCTCAGGAAATGTTATTCCGAATTTCTTGAAACATGTTACACATATACTTTTTATTAATCTAACTTGACTTTAGTGTTTTTGCTTATACTATGTTTACGTTTTCATAACTGCTGCTATTTTTATATTTGCAGAGATAGTATAAAATATCTGACGAAATATATTTCCGTTTTCTTATTAATCTTGATTCATATAGGCTACACTTCTTGATGAGTTAACTTGACTTGTGCGTTTTCGTTCACCCTAAATCATATGTTTAAAACGACAGTCATTTATCTATATTAAGCATAGTTTGACATACTGAGTACTTTACTTTTCTGAATTTAATCAAACTGTGTGCGTATAGACAACTTAGTAACCTGAAATGCCTTTCTTATATTTTGTTCATGCTATGTTCATATTCTTAAGACGGTGGCCATTTATATATTTTATAATAATATAGCATGCCACCTTAAAAATTATCTTTACGAAATATATAAAACTTGGTACACACTCACACACACACACATATATATATATGTATATATATATATATATATATATATATATATATATATATATATATATATATATATATATATATATATATATATATATATATATATATATATATATATATATATATATATATATATATATATATATATGCATACTAGTAAGCTATCTCGACTTTAAATTATTTTATTCTTTTCTGTGTATATATTTTAAAATTGGCCAGTAGGCCTATTTTAAATTTTTTTTCGAACATGCGAAAACTCAGATAAAAAGTTATAATATTTTCATTAAAGTTGATACACATTTAATACTTAATTAAGTCAGCCAGTCGTTTTCGTGTTCATACCGTTTTTAATACAAACTGACTGAGTATATTTTGAATACACAAGATGTCTAAGGAATCTTTTTTTTTTCAGGACTACTTCATACTCGATACACAAATAGTGCGTAACAATGTGACTTGGATGTTGCGATTTTGTTCATCCTCTTTACGGAATCTAAGAATTTCTGCTAATTGAAGATATCGTGAATGCACGAACCATTTCCATAATTAAACTCAGCACTCATTTAGTTAACTTGATTTTTATGCATTTAGTTCATGCCTTGTTCATACTACCTAAATTGTAAAAATTTAAACATGTTTGAATCACACGAGATATCTGAATAATCAATTATTCAGATTTTCATCAGTTTCTTTACACATATCCATCGAAGTAAAGTGACGCGACTTTTATGTATTTTGATCATTCTGTATTAACAGTGTCACAGTGACGGAATTTGAATAACAAATATTACACGAGATATTTGAATGAGCCATAAACAGAATATTATTGTACTCCGTACACACGTAGTCCAAATACGGCAACCTCAGTTTTATTTAGTTAGTAAGTTTGGAAAAATTGCTTTCCTATGATTGTTTCAATGATATGACTGTTTAAAGATTTTTTTTTTCAAACTTTCTTCAGATTATGCAGACATGTGTATATGTATAAGTAAAATGAAGTGCCTTACTCATTCACTCATAAACGCACAGCCCAAACAACTAGACATAGAGACATAACATTTTGAGGGTGGTACACTGCAGGCACCCAACAAGAAGAGATTTTTGGAAATTAAAAATTAAGGGTGTGAAAAGGGGTGAAGTGTATTTTCAATTAATAATCGATATAGTTTAAAAACTGGTATATATCGAAGTGTTTTTGATTTAGAATCATCCTAACGAAAATGCGTATAAAATATTTTTTGTAGTTACAAATTAAGGGGTTAAAAACTGTAAAATTTGTTTTCAATAAACCTTAATACCTCTTTAAGCCGTTGAAATATCGAAATGACTCTCTTAAGAATGATTCATATTAATATATCCTTATAAAGAAGTTTCATAATTTTTTGATATACTATCTTCAAGGACATAAAAATATAAATCTTTTTTTCAATCGATCCTCTATATATATTGAAAGTCTTTTGTGACATCAAGATTTTTCTTAATAGGAATGAATCTGCTTGGAATACTTGAAAACTATCTTTCCTCGATTTTTATAAATTCAACAATTCAGGTTGGGGAGTGGTGTAAAATGATCCAGAACTCCCGAAAACCAGGCATGACCACGGAGAAATAACTTAAAATATTGTATCGATTGCTGTCTTGGTTATACGTATGTCATTTTAGGTACTGGCCTGTATGTACACATTTAATTCTTTACAAGCTTTTATATAATTTGCAATGTTCGTATGTATGTATGTATGTATGTATGTATGTATGTATGTATGTATGTATGTATGTATGTATGTATGTATGTATGTATGTATGTATGTATGTATGTATGTATGTATGTATGCATGTATGCATGTATGTAGGTATGTATGTATGTACGCATGTATGTATGCATGTATGTAAGTAAGTTGTCCATTTCAAAATTTGCAAATCATGTTTCAGGTACTTGCTGGCAACGGATTCAGATGAAATGTGGCTTACTTGCGTTAGTTTAATGACAATGCAATATTACACATATACGTGAACTGAAATGTAAAATTTTTGTTTTTACATGAGTTTATTTGTGAGGTACGTGCTCAGGAGGTAAATGGTACAGGATGGCAAACATGCGCTAATGTACCAACTTCAGGGCACCGAGTACAACCGCTTAATTAAATGTCTTACCCTTCTATATTCTATTCCGGATTATCTGAGAAGGTTGACCAACATTTTTTCCGGTCTTGTGGGAACAACATAAATAAACAAAATTAAAAAAAAAAACACTAATGAAACTTCAACACAACGAAAACGCTGCCTTGAAAAGTCTCGTAAACAAATATCAAGAAAATAAATATGTTCCAAAGATTTATGACTAAAAAGCATAAAAAATTAATTAATTAATTGAAAGTAAAAATATTAAAGATAACCTTCTTGAAAATGTAACCAGTATCTAAAAAGCAAAAAATAAATTTAACTTACATTTGTCATATATGAATATAGTAGGTATAGGTAGTCTAGTTCCAGAATAACACCTCTCTTGGTAACTCATTCATAATGTCGTACGTAGATAGATAAGTTTTAGAAACGTATATAAATATTGAAAGCATGAGGCCCTATGCGTTACACAGGATTCTAAAGCCTGAAGCTTTAATATGTATGTATATATAATATATATGATATATACAATATATAAGATACATTATATACGTATACATATTTTGAAAGAGTTCAATATTACACGTTCCTTGAACTAACCTATCTACGTATGCCCATACTATGATGATGAGTTAACAACGGAGGGGCCATTCTGAACCTGGAATGTAACTACTTTATACATATATTACAAATGTAAGTTAAATTTAGGTTCTACTTTTTAGGTAACATATTAAGAAAACCGTTTTTAAAATTTGTTTTAACTTTAATTCATAGTCATTCTGACTATCTAACTTGGTGTAGTTGTTTGGAACACTGGCAGGAGGTTTTGAGTACGAATTCCGTGTAAGACAAGGCGACGGAGAACTGCTGTGATATTATATATGCTCATTTTAGTAGTAACTGGCAGAAAAGTGGATACTTAGTGTACAGCAACGTTGTTAAATATTAATACACAAACATACATAGTTGAAAGGGGAACATTTGAGTTGAGAAATTTGTACAGTTCTTAGCAGCTAAGGTTTGGTTGAGTCAGTGAGGGGTGACGTGAGATGTATATGGAGCAACGTCTGGTATGAAGGTCCGGGAAAACGGGAGATCCTTGAAATAAGTCACTAACCTGTGGTATTCTGTAGGCTAGATAATAATTTGTAAAAATCTGGTTGACTTTCCTGGTAATCGAATCGAAATTATAATAATATTAATAATTTTAAAAATAATCTCGGGCGAAGCCGCGAGCGGGCAGCTAGTTTAGTACTAACCACGATTATGTGACTTTAAAGTTGTTCAGCAACATTATGACTGATAATATATATCCCCGAATTTCGAAGTTTCGCGACATGACTACATAATTTTTAATAGAAGTAATCCAAGAACTGCAGGACTGAGAAAATAATAATTTTATGTTTATAAACTTTGTAATCCAAAGTCTTTATTGTTGTAGGACCACCATGTAAGAAGATGTAACGAGAACAAACATACATATGTTATACGTAATACTAGGTTTCAGGAAGTCTTTGCACTCACTTTGAAGGAAGTAGGCTCGTTATTTATGCGGGTAACTTCTTGTTGACTTCTGAGTAACGAAGGAGTATATGTGTCTGTGCCACGTGAACATAACTCTAAACAAAATAATCGTGTGTAACTTGCGATGTGTCTGTTTGCTCTGTTTCCGTTAACTTGAGTACATTCTGACAGGTCTGATAGCACTTACTATATGTTGTGAATGTTTTACTCCACCACTTTTATATTATATAATTTAAGATTTACTCAAAAAATTTTCTTAGTCTATTCCAGCGTGTATGGACTTAACTGTATTTCTCTCTGTATATTTTACGTTTAGACTTCTTTGAATATATGTTTTTAATGACCAAATTATTTATACAATATTTACGATGTTGTATCATGTACCTGTGTAATGCAAAATTTGAATAGAGAATCAAGAGTCATGTCTGAATTACGCAATTTGCAATTCAAGGTCTAGTTTTGGCAAGAGCTGGCTAGCATGTGATATCTTATCAACGCTCAAGACTTTGAACTGATGTGCAAAATGTTTCTTGTCGGCTCTCTTATGACACGTGGAGCGTTGGCCAAGCGGTAACAATTGAGTTAAAAGTGCTACGTTCGTCACTAGTAAACGTTTAGTTTACCATACCTGAAATAATGGTAGAAATATCATTCTTGCAGTGTTTACCTTTCCTTTCTTAAGTTACATACATAGAAACTAAAAGAGAATTACTATTTTTGTTAATAAAACTACGAAAAATTGTTATAGGCTATATAAATTTGCAGCCACAGTAATTTAGTAACATTAGAGTAAGTGCTTAGTAGTCACAAAATATGTTTGAATCAAATTTCTTTTCATATGAGTAAGGTTCCTTGACTATACGTATTTTGTTCATGTCGCATTTGTAAACTTAGCCTATTTAAATACGATACTTTTTACATTTCTTTACCAGTATAACATATCTTAGGAACTATCTATCGGATTTTATTTAAACTTAGACCGTATAAAATACTTAGTAAAATGGACTCTGATGTGTTAATATAATATCATGTTTATATACAACTAGCAGTACGCCTGCGGCTTTGCTCGCGTGTGTTACTCAGAGCAGATACCGCTTTGTACACCAGTTAGGTAGTTCAGTCATCAAGCGTTAGAATGACAAATATGCTAGTTGAGCTAACTCTGCAGCAGGATAAGTAGCTATAGCTGTCCACGCGAAAAGCAGTCTTAAGGTTGAAGTAGAGTCAATTTCCTCATAGTACTGCAACCATTAATACAGTAAGTGCATAGCTCCATAAAAATTGCTCCAGGTACTGCTAGAATAATCCGAAATGATTGATTTAAGTTTGATATAAAAGAGGAATGTGTGAAGCTTATTACAGTTTAAAATAAACCTCTGCAACATAATTATTTTATGTATAAATAAATTAATAAACAATTAAATTTTCAATTTATGTACTAAGAGTGAGTAGATTACCAGTCTAGATGTGTTACAAATATATTACGTAAAAATACTTCAACAAACATATATTTTAATATATGTTCTACAACTGATAGTTACACAATACTCACATAACATGTTAGATATGCATTAAAATGTTAATTTGCTGAAAATCAATTACACTAAAAATTAGGGCTTTAGATTTGGTTATTTGGATTTTAAACCTGAAATCTGCGTCGGACTCAAAAGTTTTTAAATAAAAATTTAGAAATCGCAACCTTAATTATAGTACATTAATAAAATTTACAACAGCGATAAAAATAAGGGTATAATTATGGAAATACTGAAATTTTAATAATCTTTATTGGAAAGTGCCGCAGTCCTACTTGGGTGGCAGAAGTTGGAATTACTTGACGAATCTCAAATATGAATGATTGGGAGAGCAGATGATGGCTTGTAGTGTATGGTGACAGGAATGTCTGGTGGTGGGAAGGGGGGAGGGGATACCTGTGTTCGGACGTGGACTGATCGAAATCATAACAGTGTGGTTGTGTCTTCTCGCTGTGTTCACACATATTTCACTACAAATATTTTCTTCCCCAAAACACAAACACAAGTATGTGTGCATATAAATATAAATATAAATATATATATATATATATATATATATATATATATATATATATATATATATATATACATACACACACAAATTCACCGAGATAACTGACTTTTTTTTGCTTGCATGAGAGCTATAGCGTTTTGCGAAATGCCACATGTATCGCAATTAAACTGCCTAGCTCTTTTCTAAAAGTGCTAATGTCAGGCAACGGATATTTGGCTTGTTGCGTAAATATATGCTTTGAAACGAATGCTTTTCAGTGGTATTGCTTCTTCTACATCCTCTAGTGACCAACGTACGTTGTGTTCAGGATGTAGTATGCGATGAATTTGACCTGGTGTAAAAACACGTGATGGTAAATTGTGGATTTCGGTCTCTGTCTTTTATATTACAACCCTTTATATGTTGGTAAACAAAAAAAATAGCACAATCTGTACTGTTACTGCTGTTGTTTTTACACCCAAACATAGCGCAACGTAAAGTTTTTCCCGTCACAAATATATCAGCAAGCCACAGATCAAGCCATGACTGCGGTTACGCTTTCCTGTCACTCCAGTGGCCGGCGACCAAGCGGCGAGAATGTTTCCACGTGGCGTCACGGGGTGCTAAGGTAATACGGCTTGGACGAGGGGCAAGAGGAAGTGGTGAGCAAGGTTACGGAAACTGCCGAAGCCAGCTTCATTGTGTAAGCGTCTAGAGATAAGTGGTTGCGCGTCATCAGCTGGACTCTGACCAGACACCAGCTCCCGGCTCTGAGATGAATGGTATGATGATATGGAAAGGGGGGTCAAAGGTGCAAAGAGGGACGGGGAAACAACAGTGCTGCTATCTATCGTATACTTTGGAACTATGTGTGTCTTGGGAAAATAACGCAGCCTGCGTGGATAAAATTCGAACTACGTCTGACACTCCTTTTATCTTTAGTTTGTCGCTGCCACTAACAGCCACTTCACCTGGGCCTTATTCATAGTCACAGAAAAGTTGACATATGGGGTAATTACAAAGTGTTAAATGTAAGAGGTTAATAGAATGAAATACGTAGTTTACGTGGTATTAAGACTGATTTCCCTCGAGCACAACTATTGGTGATGGTGCCCTCAATAACATAATATTGTTTTTCATAACCTTCACTTGAAGTTAAGTGGCAGTAATGCATTTTGGCGGGATAATGTTTCGCTGAAATATGAACGTATTTGGTGCCCCAACCTAGAGGTTAGTGAGATGGTATATGTGGACTGATGCTATCGAGGAACGTCAGTAGATAGTAGACTGCATAATACAATTTCACCACTTTTAAACGACATCATTCAAATTACACTAATTTCATCTGCCTCGCAGTTTTTTCTTGTGTCAGACTTGCACGTTTACGCAGCCTTTAAAAGGAATTTCAGCCCGGAACCTCCTGAACAATTGATCGTAGCTGCAAACAACTGCGCCACATAACGTCGACATTATTCATAAAAACTACTTTTTAAAATGAAATATTAATTTCTTGGGCTCATAGAGGTTGTACAACACCGCGTCTTGATAGCGCTGTAGTATGAAAATCCTGTATAATTTATTTATCGCTGGTCGTACTTGCTTTTCGGATCTTCTACCTTTAATGTTCACAAAACAAATTGTCTATTTAATTAAGATTTCTTATAAAATTAAAAATACTTGCATTACTTTTTTTAGATAGCCTGCTAACGTAAGCATCATTCTGAAGGAATACCACCTCTATGTATCTACTAATTAAAGAAGTATCATCGGCTGTAGAAAACAAAAATTCTATGCCTTTTTAACCCATTTAGTATAGAATCTTAGCTTCACACCTTAAATATTTGTCCAAGTATCCAAGTGATGTGAAAATCACGACGATAGCTCATTCAGTCAAAGCAAAATCGATCTTTCGTTAAAAATCACATATCACTCCTGTACAGTACATACTGCAAGTTCGAACCATTTACGGTCATTTACGTAATCATCATCCTAAAGCTGAAAACAACCGAATATCTTGATGGGTTCCAAGATATATCTAAAACACATTCCAGGTCTTTTCACCTCCTAAGAAACTGAATTTCAAAATATTCTAGTGTTACATTTTAGGCTACTTAGCTGGTGTCTCATGCACGTGAAAAACACGACAATATCGCATTGCGTTCAAGATATATCGGCTATTAATTAAAAACACATTTAATCACTTGTCACCCCTTTTCACATCTTTAGGTGGGGAATTTTGAAAATTCCTGAAATTGCCTTTCAGGTATTTGAGTAAGCATCAATCACAAACATAAATCACGTTGCTATATAAAAATCACTGGGATCGATGTACAGGATGTTTCTTAAATAGGGGACCAAACTCCGCTCGCGTGTTCCTCACGGAAAAATATGACGAAATTATATTTTGCACTTTTCACCTAAACGCAATATTAAGGGAGTAATAGGCCTCTGAACATCGAATTTTAAAACCGTATTTTCCCAAAATATAGGAAACTAATTGACATAAAACTACAATATTTTCAGCATTGCTTAATGCTATTGGGATCTGCAAACCAACAGCGAATGTTGGTTGATACCTTCCGCCCTTATGAAAATAGCAAGGGGGGGGGCTATCTTCTAATTGCGTATAACGTTTTTATCGTCCGGATTTTCAAACATCTGAAGATGGTTCTTGAGTAATGTTACCTGTCTAACAAAAAAGGTCCTCTTGTTGCAATAGTCTAGGACTCATAGTTTTCCTTCAAATCACAAATGAAGCTGCAGCGGTAGAGTACCCGAAACAATGGTATCTCGAGTTAGAAACATGTAGGTAACGTTGAATGTGTACCATTAACAATTCAAGAAACACAACAAAATAAACACATGAACGCACTATTGCCTATGCTGTATGCTGTGTATCTTAGGGGCAAAACACAGGACTTAGGAGCATTCTTAAATGACGATATGCAATAAAAAGGTGGGTTTGGATGGAAACCCATCACATGAAAAGGGATAGGTAGAATCTTCGCTGAAACCTTTAAAACGCAAATATCCAAATGTTGTGTTTTATTCCACAAAATGAATGTTACAGTGCAAGTGTACTAAAAAGCCATCTTGTTTTTTTTTTTGTATATGACCCCTTATTCGAGAAAGGAAAATTAATGTGTTTTTGTTCAAAAAGTTCTGACTCTGTAGATGCCAACAAGTATAATTTACTAGTTATGGGAATTTATTGTAGGGCTAAAACCTCAGGTTTAATTTTTGTTTGTCATGTTTGGCACCGTTCCCGATCCGCAAAGAATAACATAACAAAATTATGCACTTCTTTGTTTTCTAATGTACGAATGAGGTGTCGTAATTTTGTATAATACGTAATTTTCATATGGTTTGTGTAATTGACACAGGCGTACAGAATGTGTGATGTGAAACACTAAATAATACCTAATTTTGGAAAATTAAGGGTTGCAAAACCTATGCTTCTAAATGTACTGGTAGTCCATAAGCATTGATGAATGTGGCAATCGATAAGAAGCACATACAAATTACCGTACAAGACTTTTTTTTTACTTGTCCTGTCCTCATGGGGGTAGCTCGAAAAGGTTAGCACCTAATGTAAGGTATTACATCAGTAAGGTCACATGTTTATTCCTTGGCATTTCTGTGACACACGGCACAGTCATCAATGCTTGATAGAACGCTCCTAAGTTATGTAGGCAAACATTACATGAATTGTTCAAAATGATCACCCCGCGAATCTGCACATACACGAACACGTCTCATCATGAATCTGCGAACACGTCCAAAATGCCTGGTCGACCTCGAACAGTTTCACATGCTTCAAAATATGAAAAAAAAAAAAAAAGTGCATAACTTTGTTAGGTATTTCTTTGCGGATCGGAAACTGTGCCATACATGGAAAACAAAAATTAATGCCTGAAGTTTTCATATTCCAATTAATACTCTTTACTAGAAAATTATACTTGTTAGTGTCTACAGAATGAGAACATTTTTAAACAAAAAACACATGAATTTTTCTTTCTCGAATAAAGTGTAATGTACAAAAAGAACAAGATGGCTTTCTGGAAAACTTGTACTGTAAAATTCACTTTGTGGAATAAAACACAACATTTGGATATTTGCGTTTTAAAGGTTTCAGTGAAGTTTCTACCTATCCCTTTTCGTGTGACGGGTTTACATCCAAACCCACCTTGTTTTTGCATGTCGTCATTTAAGAATGCTCCTAAGTCCTGTGTTTGGCACCTAAGGTACACAGCATACAGCATAGGCAATAGTGCGTTCATGTGTTTATTTTGTTGTGTTCCTTGAATTGTTGATGATGCACATTCAACGTTACCTACATGTTTCTAACTCACGATACCATTGTTTCGGGAACTCTATCGCTGTAGCTTTATTTGTGATTTGAAAGAAAATTATGAGGCCTAGACTATTGCAACAAGACAGGTAACATTACTCAATAAATCATCTTCAGATGTTCGGAAATCCGGACGGTAAAAAAGTTATACGCAAATAGAGGGTAGCCACCACTGCTATTTTCATAAGGGCGGAAGATTTCAACCAAAATTTCCTGTAGATTTGAAGATCCCAATAGCATTAAGGAATGCTGAAAATATTTTAGTTTTATGTCAATTAGTTTCCGATATTTTGGGAAAATACCGTTGTAAAATTCTATGTTCAGATGCCCATTACTCCCTTAACATTGCGTTTAGGTGAAAAGTGCAAAATATGTTTTCGTCATAGTTTTTCGTGAGGAACACGCAAGTGGAGTTTGTCCCCCTATTTAAGAAACAGCCTGTATATCGATTGTGAATCGAAAACACATTATACCATTTTTTAACCTCTTTGGGGTCAAATTCAGAAAATATATTTTAATGGTATTTGCGACATTTACAAAAGCATTAATCCAAAGCAAAGAGCACTTCTATATCTCGATTGGTTGGATAGACATAGAGGAATAATCGAAAACACATTTCCCTTACCCACCCCCCCTTAGTTGAAGAATTTCGAAACGTCTTGGAGTCCTGTCGTAGACATTTGTATACGTAACCGATTGAAGTAAAAAACACGACGGTAGTCAATTGTGTTTTAGAGATATAGACTAAACTTATTTTTTGGGTATTTACGTAAGCAACATTTTAAAGTGAATACCAACTCTATATCCTGAAGGACTCGATGGATATCAATAGTTAATCGGAAATACATTTATGTTATTTTCACCCCCTTAAATGTTTTTTAACTTCGAAAAATATTTAATATGGCTAATAAGTATTTTTGTGTGTGTCCTATTAAGAAAAAATCACGATGATATGCTGTCGGGTTCGAGCGCTATCAACGTTTCTCCGTAAACACATTTCACCCCTTTTCACCTCCTAAGTGGTCGAATTTCGAAAAATCCGTTCTTATTGCTCGTCTACGACCTGAGGGGAACCCACACAAAATTTTCACGTTTCTAGGTCCAGTGGTTTGGGCTGCAGTTTGATACGTCAGTCTGTCAGTCAGTGTTCTCTTATATATATATATATACATATATATATATATATATATATATATATATATATATATATATATATATACACACTAGCTGTCCTGTTGCGGCTTCGCCCGCGTGTACTATAGAAAAGAGTAACTAACTTTTAGTTACGTGTTAATTGATGGTGATACTATATTCTATATTATACTTTATTCACTGTTTGTCTTTAAAACATCAAATACAAACAGATTTGTCCAGTCCACTGCGCTAAGCGTACTTTTTTAATTCATCTTTATTTCTCTATAAAACAGCTGCCCGGCTTCGGCTTCCACCGCAAAACAGCTGCCCGGCATTTAACAGCTAGCGTACTCAACAACAGTGTAAATAGCGCTCGCAATACGCTTGTATGATGTCATGTAGTTCCCATCGCAAAGTCTTTCACGGAATACGAACCCGTAACCCCACCCCTCCCACACCCCAAACTTGTGAATGAATGCTTAAGGCCTCGATCACAGGAACATACCTACGTTGTTTAAACAACAATAGCAATAAAGCTCAAATTGACTCTACTGTTTTTAGGTTTTTGTTTTTCCCCGGCAGTTATTCGAATTTTTTTCGCCGTAAAAACCATCTTTGAACTTCAAAGAACATTAAAAAAAAAAAAAAAAAAAAAAAAAAAAAAAAAAAAAAAAAAGAATTGGCCAAATTGGTCCTGGCGTTGTTGAGTTATGCGCTTACCAACACATTTTGCGATTCATTTTTATATTATATATATATATCTGAATTTAGATTTCTGTATTTTATCTAAACAGGTTACACGTCAAAGAATTTCCATTTAGAAATATATATGACTTATTTTTATGTATATTTTCACACTGAAGTGTACATGTATGTATATACATACCCACCATACACACAATGTCATCTAATAGTAAATTTTTTATTGCACTATCACTTGGAGAATACATTTTCAGAACATTTTATCACACTTGGCAACCCAAAATTTTGAGTAAGGCCACGTAACGTTTGTGTAATAAGCTCATCCGCTCTCTTATCTTCAAAATTTTGGCCACATGATCATTTATAGTTTACTTGAGATACATAACATACAGTTTCCCGTATTTTATCGAACTCGGTACACATAAAGAACTTATTTCGTGTACCCGTTTTTAAGTTCACGTCAAGAGCTTATTTTTAACTTTTCGCCACTATAGTGCTTTTCCATATTTCTGGTAGCACTAGTGTAGATTCAAGCGAATAATAAATTTTGATAGTTTATAGTGTAAACATAGGATGTGGGAGAGAGAGCCTACTGCCGTTCGTACGCCGTTTTTGATGATAGCATGGCTTGAATAATTAAATAAATGTTTTATCTCATCGAGGTTTATATTTGTGTATCCTCTGTTTTAGATGATAACATAATGCGAGTGTGCGTGTGTGTGTTTATATATATACACACATACACGAAGTAACATGGCCGGCGGGATGGAGTAGTATGCATCAGTACTGTAGTTATTGACAACATTTCATTACATTAACATATTTTAACTTTCCTTATGAGAGCGGACTTTTCCCATGAGACCGGTCTTATGGGATATACGCTCTATCTCTCTTATATATACACACATACACACACACACACACACACACACACACATATATATATATATATATATATATATATATATATATATATATATATATATATATAGAATTCGTAGACAACTCGAAAGAATTGAAGTAAAGTTAATATTATGACAGATTTTTTAACAAACGTTGATATTTGTTTGACTTAAAATATAGGTGAATGTTTTCGTACGATAGCATGGTATGAATAAATAAGCAATTTTTTTTCAATATTTCGAGAATAGTGAAACAGTTTGCAGAGAAATGTTAGGTTCTAAGAGTTCACCATCATCCGTTGGCTTAAGAGAAGTACAAAGATCTTGATTTCATAAGGTTCTTATGTAAAACCGGTATTCGGTATTCGGCAAAAGAATCCAAGTAATTTAATTTCAGGATATAATCCTAAACTACTATATTGATTTTACTTTTCTGGTAAAGACTATGGCATGTATAATGTTGTTGACTGAAGCCAAGAACTACGCAATATTATATAAAAACGGCCACAATTAAAATGTACACTAACTCCACACACTTAAGAAAAGTTAGGATGTAACAAATTATTCAATTGTTAGTAGCAAGTTATGACGTACGATACTTTCTTGCGTGAGTTTCAGCGAAAGAAAGGTGGGATAATGTCCAAGACGATATAACGATTAGTAATTCGGTTACATCGATGCTCCTTACACAAAACATAATTTTTTACTAGTGTTGAATCCATACGTGGCTGTGTGTAATTTTTCAATCACTAAATGTGAACAATATATTTAGTTAAGTGTGTCCCCTTCATGTAATGAGAATGTGAACACAGTGAAAAAATAAATGATGTGATAATACAATGGCGAAGCACATTCAAATGCTAAAACTGCATTGTTTTAAACAAAGGTGATTATGTACTGAATTTAGCAATTCTCATAGAAATTTTTCAATGTCGATAACTTGAAGTAGTATTATCTGAAATTTTGAAATACGTGTATTAACGTTACAAAACTACGCAGTTCTTGAATCACGTGTTTTAGCAATATGTTTCTTCATCTCAGTGTCAAAATTAATCTACAATATTTCGCCACGTAAAGATTTGTTGCCTTATAAATATCGTAGGGAACTAGGCTCAGTATCACATTACCTCGTACATCTGGCATCATGAAGGTTCTAGTGGCAGTGGTTCTCTTCGTAGCAGCAGTTCAGGTAAGAAACATAGGATAGTGAAGTTTTCCTTATAATGACACTTTTCCAACAAACTGCAAAGTAAGAAGACATTTTCGTGTAAAGTATTTACAAAGAAGTCTCTGGAAAACGCAAGACATATTGTATTATGCTACTTATTTTTCAAATACTGCAATGCCGGAACTTTTAGGAAACTGCTTAAGTTGTGTAATAATTTTAACCTCTCTCATATCTACGAACGTAATGAATTAAAATAAATGTTTATTATTAGTAAAAAATTGTACTCAATAGAAAAAATATCGGCGGTTTTATTGTTTTTAAACTAATCGTTTTCACAAAATTTTATGCTTCTTCAAAAATATAAACATACATACAACTTATTCGAACCAACAGATGTTTCATGAAATTATTATTTTAGGGTTGTTGCGGAAGACTCTAGACAGTATTACTAGTAATTTTATTGCCATTCTCGATGTTCTTAGGCCAAGTCAGTGAGTAACTTGGTTGATCTGCCGTTCATCCATCCATATGCGCCACTGAACCCTAGCCACACAGCTGAGGAGTGGGACGCCATCTACGCCGCTGCTGAGAACTTTACTCCAGAAGATACCACAGGTCTTGTCCCTGGAACTGAGCCACAACCTGGTAAGTATATGCATGTAGTAGCCTATATTTTGGCGAAATCTACATTTCCGTATGCCGTGCCCTTTCTCTTGTATACTTCTGGGCGGGACTTCATAATAACATGTAAGAAAATCATTCTTAAAAAATCGCTTGACAAAGTGTAAATAAAGAGATTGTTAATAGTTTTGCGATTTTTTCAACGGCGTTTAACAAGCAAGGAATTGTTAACTTTATTGTATAACTTACAAAGTTACTTTTCTATACATAACTGTAAATAATTTTTACGTTTTTCTAATATGTTCTGGAATTTACTGCTGAACGTATTGTTGACAGATATTTATAAATTTCCATAAAAATGTATTGAGCAACACTGAGATATCATTTAATGTTTTATAAATTGTAGTTATATTTAAAAGCCAATATCTGTCACCTCTTATCATGTTAATTGAATTGGTTGTGTTTCCAGTTCCTGAAATTAAAAATTAGATTTAAACACGAAAATTGTTGGGCTCTGAAAGAGAAACTGTGCAAAAGACATATAGCATACCGTAATAATTAAAATATTGAAAAATTATACAGGTACACAGAGTGATCATAAAAAAAATTTTAAGACATGTGCGTCACAATATACAGCAAACAATGTATTATCATCTGGCTTTTGTAAAAATTCTATTAAATACATTGTCAGTAAGGTAAAGTAGCGTTTGATACGTTATCCGTGAATGTGTTTCCGAACGGGTTGTCGCTGTGTTTTGAGATGGCGCACGCCAGTATTTGTAGGACACTTTCATGGACACTGGCGTCTAACGTTCGAAATATATTTATTTTTTTCTGCAAATAACCGTCCGTGTTTGTTTAACGTTGTTGTTAGTAAAGGCAATACGTTAAACTTAGTTTGATACGTAACCGATGTAAGTACAAATTATGTAATTTAAAGTTTTCTTATTTAAATCTACTATTTTGTAGTCTTCTGAAATATGTTAAGTTCTTGTAAAGACGTCTGTCTTAAGTAAATTTGTTTCAGCAGTTTATAAGCTAATTTAATATACGCAGAAATACACTGTTAGGTAGCAGGACGCGGCATTTTAAAGTCACACAACTTACTTACCTGGGAACGTACAGGATACTTCAAGCTAATATAAACCTGATTCTTGCCATTCTAGGTGTTTTAAATGTAACTCGTTGATTTAATATAAAAACTAATATCACATTTAACGACGTGTTGGTCGAAATCTACACTGCTGGTTTCGTTTCAATTTAAATATAGCCTCTGTGTACTGGGAGAATAAAGTTCCCGAATAAACATTTCAGGACTTCAAAATGAAAACAGTGACCTTGGGAGTCGTCTGGAAAGCACAATGTGGAATTTAAAAAAATTCGTTCTGAAATGCAAAACGTGAAGTCAATTACTTTATTCATATCTATTACTACTGTTTTCTTGTGTACGCATTGAATATATGACAACGTAAACTGGTTCAAATACTGTGCGTGGAAAAAATAAATAAACTTCAAAATATAAAGTAAGAAGTTGTAACTTGCCACAGGGGGTGAAACGTGTCGTTAAAATATGTTCAATTTGAAACCACATGAATAATTCGGTCATCACAAAACGTTCACGTCACAAAATGGTTTTGTAGGCTGTATCAATTAATTTTCCGTATAAAATTTTAAAATGAACAAAAACATACACTACCTTGTTTTTATTTCTTTAGATCTTATTTGAGGAAAGAGTTGCAGTTGCATATTCATGAATAAGAGTAAGAGTTTCACTACTAATAAATTTTTGAATATTATTTAATAAAATTGGAATAAATACAATTTTTTAAGATATCACTATTTCAATACAGTACAGTGTTATAGTATTATAGATTTTAAACAAATAGTTTTTAAGCACCAATAGAGTTTTGTAAATTGAGAAAAATTTTAACAACCGAAACGTCAGTTCTGCCACCGGTGCTTCACTTGTATAACTGAATGTTACTTTCTGCCATGGAGATGAACAAAATTATTACATTTTTTCGGAATTTATAGATGCATGTTGGTCTAATTGCTAGTCAGTTTTACTCTAATGTTCAAAACCGAAACAATAATGACTGCGGGTTAAAACCGAACTATGTGGCTACATTAGTTGAGTAATGACGGCTAGCAGGCAAAATATATGCCGTAAGAAGGCGCTGAAGACAAATAGCATTGCAGCACTTATAATTTGACTGCTGGACGTAATATACAGAAGGTAAACATGTTTACAGATTTTAATTTTTTCGCAAATATAAGTACTGTATTATGTGGAATGCAAAGTTATGTATGAATGTGTGAATGTGAGGAATTATTAGTTAGTTTGATTGGAAGTACATTTAAGTGTGTATGTAGAGTGACTAAAGTGTACAATACTGTTTGAGTAACTGAACATCAGACATAAAACTCTGGACAAAACACACTGACATGAAACATTCAATTGAACATAATTCTGATTCATCATTGTAGTTCAGACTCTACATGTAAATACTGTAAAACACTGTGAAATAAGTACTGCCACTCTCTCAGGGTTTTAAACATTTTGAAATTTATTTGGGCTGAAAATTAAAAAAAAAAAAATGCTGACTTGGTTGAAATGAAACTTGAAAGAAGGTAATGGAAATGAAATTATTGCTGTAAGATTATTACCACATCCTTTATACATAAAATTAGTAAAATACTGATTAAAATACTTCAAAATAATCATAAATTAATCCAGAAGTAAGCATTAATAATTGCAAGTTCAAACTGAAATGTATGGCCTGCTTTAAGAACTGTAGAATCAGAAAAGGTATACTAGGTTCAAAATTTAGACAGTTCTGAAACTGATACTGAAAATGCATCACACTTATGCACAAACATGCTATTTAACATGTGAAATTATCCGCGGCTGTAGCTCATTCTCCTTAGAGCGGTTGGCAAAAAGATTCAAAGAAAATCAGTTCTCGTGGTCTTGGTACTATCAAAATTAGATTTAAAGCAGGATAAATATTCTGAAAAAAAAATGATATACAGTTGCAAGGCTTGTGACATAAAGAAACTAGCCGGGATGTCGGTGATATCACGTTGGTATAACTAATAGGATCACGCTGAATTCTGCTTTCTTACCGGTACAGATTATTTCAAACTCCATAGATAAAGAAATAAGGAAATATTGATGTGAGACTGATAAACAGTGCTTCAATGGCCTTCGAGATTTAAAGCACTAACAAAAATACAAAAATAATTCTTTTACCTAAAAATACTCTGCTTTGGAGTGCGTTTTGAAGGTTAAAGGAAGATTATCGGTATCTACCGAATTACAAATGGCTTCATTGGACTACCGACCTTTTTGTGGTTGGTGAATAAACTTAACGCTTACCAGTGGTCACCTTAAGATTTTTTTAAATTTAAAAGTTAACAATGGATGTTCATATACTAAGTAGTTCAATTGTTTGAATGAAATGAAAAGTGATTGGTTTTACGTATATTATCGTTTAAAGTTACACTCAACTAACCATTTTCCCAGAGGTAGTTACCGCACGGTAGAAATATTATATAATATACATATATATGTGTATATATATGTATAGATAGATAGATAGCTACGGCGTAGAAGGGTTTTTATTGATGTCTGGTATATTATTTTTAGTGTATCCAGTAACTCCACCATGTATGTTACGGCGCGTGTTTTAGTCGTAATATTTAACCGGAAATAAATAAGTCTCTCATAAAGAAATTAATGGAACGTAGCGCTTAATAAAACGACATAAAACCTGTGAGTAAAATTAAATATTGGTCGAGTAGAAAACTCTCTAGAAATAAATTAAAAGATGAGGCAACGCACAAGATCTCTGGCCTCCTCTACCGAGTTTATTACCTCTTGTTAGTAAAATAAAATAAAATAAATTTAGTATGAAATCCAAGTGACTTTTTTTTTTAAAGAAACCACTGACCCTTAAAAAGACAGGTAAGTCGAAAACAAGAACAGAGTGATTATAGCAGAAATAAATTAATAATGTAGCCGACGTAGATATTTCGAAAACAAGTATGTAACAAAATTTAATAAATCCAGGAAAGTTACACAAAAGAGTTTCACAGACCATTGATATTATACATGATTGAGAAATTACTGGAATTTAAGAAAGAAGGCAATTAAATTAAATAGATAAAGTTCTTGACAAATAAAAAAATGTTACCTACAGTTTTACAAATGTTTCACAATCTTTAAAATTCGGAAACCATGTCTTGAACTTTTATTAGAAATATTTAATTACTCAATTTCCTTTAATCGTTATAAACTGAAACTAGTGTTTGGGCTGAAGCATGACTTAGAAAATGATAATTTAGACGCAGCTGAACCAAAACGGCGCGCGCAGCAATTGAATCTCGAACATAAAATTTAAAGCAAATATTTAAATCTAACAAAACGTAGAACTAGAACTTACAATAAACTTAAAACACTACACATACTTATGTATAGGAACGCCGACTTCATCTCCGGCCGTCCCAAACGCAGCATCGCCCTGCAGCCAGCCCATCATTCATTAGGGCGTATCTCTGAGGTCTCAGGCAGTAACTCTCGAGTTCGACACCCGACGTCACGACAGTGAACATTTGCGCTTTATAAGCCTTTACAATATCCTAGGGTGGGAGACGTCACATAGTCTTTACTGCGTAGCGACCACGACAAGACTCCTCGAAAAACGTTTGACCGCGCCTATCGACGCGGACTCTCCTGCCGAGTCAACGAAGCTCTGGCCAGTAACCCCGCGCGCGGCCCACATCCGGGCACTGAGTTTCACAACTAACGCCCCTTGTTGCCAGGTACTAAGAAGGGTAACTGACCCGTGGTAATCAGAACACTTCTTAGAAGTAGTCAGCGCACTCGGCACAAAGGCGAGCGCTCCTTGCGAAATAACCAGACATCCGCCTTCCCAAAGCAGAACAAATTACTTTCCAAAACATCAACAGAGACTAAAATAAATTTCAAAAATTTATGACGTGACAAAGAAAAGTGCATGTATGAGCGTGTGTATATACACACACTTTTACACACACATTAAGGAAAAAGAGTTTAATTTGACGATGTGTTTTAGATAACACGGTTAGCAGTAAAACAAATTACCTTGTTAGTTTTCGTGTTCTCCACAGTTGCGTTAACTGGTATACTCTCGCTTATCTTCAAACGAATAGTCGCGTTATGTTACGCCCATTAACATGTCACAGTGTTTCGAACATTTTACCTGTGAAATCCAGTTATATAAAAAGTTTATGCAGATTTACGTTGATACGGTAGATTAAATCGGTTACTATGCATGCTTTTAAAATAAAACCTTATTTTAAACATTAAACATAATTGAATATTAATAAGTATTCATAAAAACTCAATTAAATAACATGTGAAATAAAAAATGAGTACTAGGCATTTAACACTAATGATTTCATACTAGGCAAAATTTAAATATGAAATATTATCGGAATTTAATAAGTAATAAAGTTGTTATTATTCAGCAATACGAAAATTTCCATTGAAACAGCAGAACAACTTAAATGCTAGTTTTTCGTTCTAATAGTCGGGTAAAATCTCTGTATAAAAGAGAACACTGACTGTCTGACATATCAAACTGCAGCCCAAACCGCTGGAACTAGAATCGTGCAATTTTTGTGTGGTTCCCGTCAGTTCGTAGGCAAGCACAAAGAAGGGATTGTTCGAAATTTGACCTTCTAAGGAAGTGAAAAGGGGTTAAACATATTTTCGAAGAATCGTAGATAGTTCTCAAACCCGACGACCTATCATGGTAATTTTTACTTCAATGGGACACTAACAAAATAGAATTTTAGCCAATTTCAGGATTTTTTTAAAAATTAGTCACTTAAGGAGGTTAAAAAGATTGAAACGCTGTGTAATGTGTATTTCATTGATCGCCGATATATCTTGAAACCAGCAGGCTATTGTCTTGTTTTTCGTGATTATGTGACACCATTAACATATTCTAAAATATAATTCAACGGTTATTTAAAATTCTGGTTTAGGTGACGAAAATACATGGATTGTGTCTTAAGATAAATCCTCGATATATTTCGAACCCGTCTAGATATTTTAACTTCAGTATGATTATTACGTAAACGGCCACTTAAATGCACATGGGTGATAAGTGTTTTTTAATGAGTGATCGATTTTACTTCAACTGAACTGGCTATAGTCATGATGTTAACCTCAATTGGATACTTATAAAATATTTAACATTAAAAATTACATTGTTTAATTCGACACCTAAAGGGGTAAAAAGGCGTAAATTTGGTTATTTATCATCACATGATATCAATCTAATTAGTGCTGATATTCAGGTATTGCTGGTGTCAAAATGATGCCTCCGTTAGTACTAAGTATTATGAAAGATTTTTTTACTTTGTAAGATAACTTAATTATCAAGATGAAATCTTAGGTTGAAAACTTGCATGGCAGACAATCCGTAAAGCAAGTACGGCCTACGAGACATAGATTATGCAGGAGTTTTCATTTCGCAGTTATATAGAGACGTGTTGTACAAACTCTATGTGCCTAGGATATTAATATTTTATTTTTTAAAGCTGTTTTCGTGAATAATGTAGAATTTACGTGGCGCGGTTGTTTGTAGCTTCTGTATATAATTCGGGAGGCAGGTGAAGTGATGATTTTTGGATGAATTCGTTCCGAAAGTGTATATACCATCTCAGTAACCTCAAAATTGGGACACAAAATACGTTGCAGCGATAACTTCATCCGGCAAAAACTCCCAAATGGCAGCAAACATTAAGTGAAGGTTTTGAAAAACTATCGTGGCTAACGACACCTTCATGAATGATTCTGCTCTAGTAAATCAGTCTTGATACCACGTAAACTACGTACTTCATTTCATTACCCTCTTACATTTAAGAGGAGTCTTCGCCAGTTTTAAATTTATAAGTTTTACGCGTGGCAACTGCGGAGCTATAGGAGCCATATACCATCATGCTGGACCGGAAACTCATCACCTCTAGGCCTATTCACAGTGCGTCAAACTGGCGTGCAAGGTTTTCTTTGTGGTCTTTTTCCTATGGAACCCTAAAATTTTATTTTTTGGTAGTAAGAAGTAAAGATCTACGCATTTGTCTCGCTTTGCGCTTTACGAATTAAGGTGCTATTTTAGGTGTTCAGCAACCTAAAAACAAGTCCGCTGAATTTTAGTAAAACAAAGCAGCTTAGTTTCAAGCGCGTGTTATTTTCGTAAATAAACGCAATATGAATAAGTTAAGCGGTTTCGCGTAAAAAGTAATACGTAATAAGTAATGCGTGCATGCGCCAGGCGACGGCTTGTCTTATTAGGCCTCCCTACCTGCACTTTGCTGCCCACAAATAAAATAACGTGGTCACCGCTTAAAGTCCAATAGGAAAATAGACTGCACGCCAACTGAGCGGCTTGCGCGGAGAGGCGATAATGCATTACATACGCCGGTTTTTGGCAACCTTACCGCTCCTGTCACACACACATACAAACACAACCTATCTAGGGAGGCCCTTAAGAGTCTATGACTACCCCAGAACGTAAACTTTGCTGTGAATATAAATAAGGACCAGGCGAAATTGCTGTTAACAGCAGAAAAAGACTTAAGATTGCTTTCCGAGTGGGCAGCAACACCTACTTATTACAGCTGCAGAGTTAGCTCAGCCTCAGCTTGGTCATTCTAGCACTTGATGACTGAACTACTAATCTGGTGTCCAAAGATATATTTCAATAAAATTAAATGTTATCGACTATGAGTTATATATGCGAGCAAAGCCGTGGGCTGACTGTTAGCTATAAAACATGTCTTTAATTTGCCAACAATTAATACATTGATTTGTATCTTATAGCTGCAACGAACCGTTTATTGATATATGTTCTACGTAAACGTTCTA
>PNEQ01001447.1:37015-49488 GCA_003012365.1 Medauroidea extradentata | reverse complement strand
ATGATGTATTCAGTATATACTGTTTTTATATTATAATTTAGAAAGAGGGGTTTGCAGGTATTCCTTTTTTTGATGTTAAATACAATGCGTAGAGCCTTCTTTTGTATTATGAATATTCTGTTACTGTGGCTAGAGTTTCCCCAAAATTCAATTCCATAGGTCATAACTGTATGAAAGTGCGCAAAATATACCATTTGTAAATGTTACGTCAGTTAAACATGGAAAATAAACACTGGATAAACACTTGGACGTAAGTAAATACTGTTTCACAATTAAAGCTTCGTCTTCCACTCTTACATGCTAGAATATTATCGTTACGTGAAAATAAACGGCAATCGGCAAATGTGCGGGCGAGTACTAGTGCTCTTAGGCCTAAATAGTAAAGTGTTAAAAATCGGGGGCGAGCGTTAACGTAATTTATAAGTGGACATGAGGAGATGGCGTCAAGCTACTTATCCTGCTGCAGAGTTAACTCAGCTAGGAGATTTGTCTATCTAACACATGATGACTGCTACCTATCTGGTGTACAAAGAAGTTTTACAATTTAAGTAAATATTATCTGCTTTGAGTAATTTACGCTGGCAAAGTCGTGGGTGCACTGCTTGTTTTGTATATAATGTATAGAAGTACAGTATATTTTTATTTTTAATTCATGGCGATGCAGGTCTTTCTTGCGACCCAATAGAATTTGTTGTGTCTAGGAGAAATTTATGTTGAGAAGGCCCACCTGCTAGCAGCAGACAGCTTATACCTATCTAGTCATCCCACCACCCACTAATGGTAAATTTCTCCCCTCAGATGGGTATAAAATGCAAGTTCTCACCCAACTCTTCATTCATGTAGGGCTCTTTCTCTCACCGAGTCATCCTGGGCACTCTTCTCTTCTGGACTGCTTCTTGATAAGGGAGCTATTGTCTGCTCTCTTACCTTGGACTGCTTCTAGAAAAGGGAACAAGAGTGAGCATCCAACCTTTGGACTGCTTCTTGAAAAAGGGAGCCATAGCTCGATGTCCTTTCTTTCTTGTCCTACTTCCCTGTGCTTAGAATACTAAGAAAGAGAACTGAGGTGCCTTAGTACTCGAGGACGGATAAGTGAAAGCCCTACAGTAACTGTCACCAGCATGACACGTCCTAATCTCAGCCTGAAACAGAATCAGAAGTTGGGATTACGTTGTCAGTCTAGTGTGCGAGGCTCCTCCTTGTACAGTGTGTTGTGACCGTACGATCGTTCTGGTCAATGTACATAAACGTAATAACATGAATGTAAATTGTGATTGCAATTCTGAATATGCCAGTGTAATCAGTGTTTTTAATTGTAAGATAGTTGAATACAAACATATTGAGTGAACTCTCCATCTTCTCCTTTGCAAACAATCACATCCTGATCATTGTTGTAACCCATGAAGACATACTATTGCTCAATTAGCGAAGGAATCGGGCCGACACAAAACTTGCCACTATATAGATCATTGTCCAACCAGGATAATCCCTCCACTTCAGAAAATACTCGGGTAGAACAGAACCGACCCTACCGGAACTGTACGCACAATACAAGGCTGCTGTGGCACTGGACTCGGAAAACAAACCTCAAAAGGGTAAGACTCTTCCCAAGCCATTGCTACTCCCGCACCGCCAGGCCTTTTTACTGATTTAGGAGAGCTGGCAGGAGCCAAAACAACTGTCCATAAGAAAACAGTGACTTCTCAGGCTGCTGTATTAGGTGAGTAGTTACTCTGGCCTACCCCATTTTTAAGTAAGGAACTGCTCTCCCTATTCCTGCTGTATCGAGGAACTCCAGCATGCGGCTTGCCCCCAAGACGCCACTCTCTCCTGGACACGTAAGTTTCCCCTCACCCCACAAGTGATCCAGTCTGGTCCCATCACACCTCCCTGTGGGATATCAATGACCCATCGCACCTTCCACGCAGAAAAGAGGTGGTGTGGAATATTACTTGATTTTAATGAATTTTTTGACTTTCTTGGCAACATACAATAAATACACAACCTCAGGTACACAATAAATACAAAATAAATAAAAAACATTTTCGTTATAAACATTTCTTTGGTCTTAAAACAACACAAATTTAAAACAATGCACAATTACAATACATGATTGTGGAGCTCAGGACCCAGTCTTCAGCGATAAATGTCAATAGCTTAACTGTCTATTTTCTTAGAATGTCACATGTAATTACTGGAATTTTGTATTTATTTGGTTATGTGTGATTAATACAGCAAACATAAAATATGCATTATGAAATACATGCTGTTATAAAAAATGTTTCTTTTTTTAGTATAAAATGAAATACAACGTAGACAAAATACTGTCATTATTTAAAAGTGTTTACATCTCAATTTCATCGTGGTAAACTCATAAATTAAATCTTCATACTCAAACCTCTCTCCATTTAAATATCAGCCCCAGTGTGAAGAATTGTGAGAGATTTAAACTTTTGATCTTTCATGTTACAATGAAGATATGATTTACCTCTTTTTAAAGCAGAAAATAATCTCTCAGCATCACAATTTCTAACAGCTGTGTACTGGTCACGGTCGTAGAAGAACAGGTCTGGACACTCGCCTTTCTACCAATGTATTTTGCTTGACTTCATCCATTGTTAAATTTTTAAAGTAAATAAAGATTGCTGAAGCCATGATTTAAAATTGTGAGCGAAGGAAGTATTTCATAAATTGTAATTATATTGTGATAAATTGTTTACCTTAGTGGAAAGGAAGTGGGCGGAGCTTGAATCCGACCGCCCTAACATCAGCGCCAATAAAACACAATATTCTCAGTAACTTGGTGAACTACAGCCAAACAATAAGGGGGTCAAGTTTCCAGGCAAGTGTCCAGACCTGTTCTACAACCGTGGTAGAGGTATATCCTGCCATTTTAAAATGTTTGTTGAAGATTTTCTTTTGTATGAGTAACATACCCATCTTTAGCAGTGTGTCTGAAACTTAAGAGCACTTAATCAGGTTTAAAAAACTAACTTCCATTCTATTTCCAACTAGTTTTTTTTTGAAAAAGATGCTTTATGGACATTTCTTAGCCAAACTCATATTGTTCTATCCACTTTTTCTCATAGTCATCAAAACGTTACATGTTAGGATTCAATATACTATACAAGTGAACCAAACAATCTGTTCAGTTTTTCAGTAGATGTCTTGACATTTTGAAGAAATTTACATGTGTGATATAGCTGCAAATTTCTAACACCGAGTCAGTTTTCACCAATCGGTTCAAACAATTAAAAATCTCTATGTGTTATTTTTACTAGAAGTTTTCCATTGGGGTCGCTTTGGTAGAACTGGATTACACTATCCAAGTTTTCAGAAAGACATTTTTACGCTTCTTCACATGCATAGCACCTTGTTTCAGATAAACATTTTATGGGTCTGCTTTTGCCCTGCTAACACTGTGTTTAGGCCAGTTTATACTAAACAAATACAGTAGAACCCTGTTATAATGTTTCTGAAGGGACTCAAAAAATGTTTACATTATAAATGGGAAGACATTATAAGAGGGTGAAATCCTATTGTAAAACAGTTTTAGGGACCAAATGAAGGTAGCACTACAACCAGGAAAACATTATAAGTGGGAACATTATAACAGGGTTCTACACAGCAACAATGTTAATTACAAAATGTTAGTTACAAAAATCTACCAACAAATTTTGAGCTTTTATACATTATTGTATTGCAATGTTGATAATAATTGTGCTACTAACATTGCTAAAAACACCAATGTTACTAACAAAGTAATAAAAAAGAGATTAACGACTGTTAATAACAATGTTAATGACACAAATGCAAACTGCATTGCTGATAACATTGCCAGTAACATTTGTTATCATCATTATTTGTGTAATGGTACCAGCGTAATCTTTCAGCTTCAGCATCCAAGTACTAACCAAGCTGAATGTCTCCACAGCGTCACATGTGGCGGCAAGCTTTCTTATCTCAGGGTTCAATTATTTTGTTGTAGGTTCGACAACACGTGGATGGATAATAATAATACTAGTTAATTGATGCAACCTTTTAGTAATGAGCGGCTATAGTTCACCATTTCAGTTACTTCAGAGATAATTACAAAATTTCTGGTGAGCCGACACATGTGGCCACAGCCACACTTCCTTCGCGAGGCGATCTTAAAGACAAGGAAAAATATGGCAGTGCATCTCCGCTCACCCCCGCGAGGGTGTGGAGGTATACCTCAGCCTCAAGGAACTTTTATAAATACTATAGTCTCTTTTATACACCACATTGTCATGAATTCAAATCTGCCGATTCGGGCCACCAAAACATTAATTAATTGCATTATGGAATGAGCAAATGTTGGTTAGTGAGACTGAAAACAAATGAAATTGAAATGGATACAAATATGAAATTTTCAGTTAGCATAATGTTGTGTTTTCGCATGGAAAGCAATATAGCTTTTACAAAAGCTGAAAAACAGGTTTTATATTACCTATTCAATCAGTTGGTGTAGTATTTGAGAGGAATTTTTCAGTTAGCAAAATATGGTGTTTTTGTATGGAAAACAAAATAAATTTTACAAAAGCTTAGTAACCATTCTTATATTATTCAAAAAGGCAATATATAAATTTGAAAATTAAAAAAAACGAAACTCTGAAATTAAACTGTCACACATGTCACTTTACACAAGTAAATACCAGAACATTTTTGATAATATTGTTTATTTTTTACTGCTGACATAATGATTGTAAGAAGCTTTAATTCCAGTACTGCTCCATACTCACCTCATGTCACCCCTCACCAGTGTTAAAGACCTCTATGTTAAGCGCTGACCACGGTCGTAGAACAGGTCTGGACACTTGCCTCTCTAACAATGTATTTTTCTTGACCCCCTTGTTGTTTGGCTGTAGTTTGTCATGTTACCGAGAATGTCGTACTTTTTGGCGTTGTTTTCTGGGCGGTCGGACTAAAACTCCATCCACTTTTTTCCATTGTTAAATTTATAAAGTAAATAAAGATTGCTGGAGCCTTGTCTTAAATTTGTGAACAAAGAAAGTATTTCATAAATTGATAGAAAATACGTTTTGATAAATTGTTTATCTTAGCAGAAAGGAAGTGGGCGGAGTTTAGTTCGACCGCCCTAACATCAGCGCCATTAAAACACAATATTCTCGGTAACTTGGTGAACTACAGTTAAACAACTAGGGGGTCAAATATCCAGGTGAGTGTCCAGACCTGTTCTTCTACGACCGTGGCGCTGACCAAAATCTCTCACTCACGCTAACCAAATTAATCTTAAAAAGAAATTAAATCCATAGCTAAACATGGTTGAAAATGTCAGCAAAGGTGATCGGGTATGTTCTTGTCCTTACTCTGAGTGCAGCCCGTACGTTGAAAAATGGTGCTGTTGCCATATTTACACTGCAAATGGATGTAGAAACACTTTCAGCTGGCAGTCATTCAAAAGATGTTTATAGAATGGGAAAGATGAACAATTTACTGGATACTGGACCAATGGCTGTTGACAGATCTTTTAAATGCTGACACTTCTTATAAAATTTAGGGTGCGAAAAAAATTTGTATTGTACCTTTTACCTTAGTTATTATCTCTGCTGTTTTATATAGCATGTTGCCGAAAAATATGTTAGGTCTATGTTTACTGTTAAATAATTTTGTATTTTTGTGTAATTTACTAACTGTCAGTGTTACTGTTTTCACATGCTACAGCAGAATGTGAGATACCATAAATAAACAAATATTGCTGACAACAAGAACAGCGTAGCCAGCTCGCACATTTTGTTATTGGACCAGACGAACAAAACTCCCCCCGTAACACTTGGCGTCGCACTTAGCAGCAGGTCAGCACCAGCATTCCTGAACCACCTGCTACAAGGTTGGTGTATCAGGTACTAGATGCTGGGCAGTGCACATTCCCAACTCACAGAAGACCGCTCTGTTAGCCTCTGCCGTCTAGTCATTCTTTGCTCACCTGTAAAAGAAAACTTTTAAGTTCGGCTGCCTTCTCTATATTTTTGTTAGTTTCTTGGAGTCGACGATTGTTGCTGCATATCTTCCCTAGAGTTCAGTTACCTTCAATCTCCACAAGTTGAACAATGCGTGTGCTTTCTGATTCTGATAAACATTACCAGCAGTGAGCATGTTAAAGCTATGGATGAGTTTGCTTGTGCCATTGTTTTTGGAGGTGGTGGGGTAATTTATTCTTATACATATTTGCATTAAAATAGATTTTGAAATAACTTATGACAAGAACACTTGTACTGATGGTTGATTTTTTTTTGTATTTGATTTGTTAAAAAGTTATTTTAATGTACTTAATTTTATTGTTGTTAAACAGAACCAGCCTGTACCAGAAAGTCACCAATTTCAAGAAGGCATGAAGTTAGAAGCTCTCCATCCCCAAAATATGGCTGAGTTTTGTCCTGCCACGGTGGTGCGAGTGTTTGACTCTACATATTTCCTTGTGCAGATTGACTCTCTGTCTACTATGGAAACAGAGGACAACAGCTTATATTGGTTGTGCACTACCCATCACCCATACATTTTTCCTTGTGGTACGTTGTATCGATACTATTTATGTTATTTCCATTGGAGATTATTTCAGAATGTTTGTTTTGATAAGATGTGTGTTTCTACTGTTTGGCATGAAAAATCTTTGTAAAAATTTGATTCAGAATAATTTGTTATTGTTTATAACATGCCATCAACAAGAGTTTTGTATTCAAAATACATTTATCGAAAGAATAATTATTTTTTAAGTACAAATAAATTACGTATTAAAGGTTGGTCGCCCGGCTGGCCTTTATGTGATCCTTCCCTCTGTGGCTTCTTGCAGTTAACAGTCAAATAGTGACCTGCTCTCTGCTAACCCCTTTTTTCCTCATATTTTTGCGCTACCTTAACAACTGGGAAACTGCGATCTCTCTGTCTCTGCCCCTTTCATTTGGGTCATAACATTCTGGACGTCATACCTACTCACAAGACCGCCTCGCCTGCCATATCTCTCTCATAAACAGTCTCGCAGATCAGTCTGCTGGATTGGGGACTGCATAGTCCATCAAGACCAGAGGCAGTGGCCATTTAAGTTTTACTCCCACCTTTCCTCTGGTTTTTCATTCAGGAGATAAGGAAGATGATAGAGTGAGATCACCTCATATTTCCTCAGGAATCTCCTGACTCCATGTTGGACAGTGTATCACTTCTTTATTCTTTCCTGTTCCGTCGATTCTGCGCCTGTGCTGCCTGTCGGTCGACTGAGTCACAAAGGGTGGGGAGGCGCTATTACATTGAGTGCATGTGTGTAAGTGGGGGACCTTGTCATCATGTTGAGCTGCAGATGCAGCAACCACTGCTGCTGGAGTGTGTGTAGCTGGTGAGTGCACGCAACATAACAGGCTACCTTCTGTGCTTGCTTCTCCACACGTCACTGCCACCTCGGCTTCCACTGGACAGGTTGGTCCATGTCACTCAGGTGACTGAAGCAATTTGTAGCCACCATACTTACAACGGCCCGACTCCAGTGCAGCAAGTGCCACCTCTTATGGAGGCAAGGTTGTGGAGCCCTACTGGCACCTCCTGTTTGTTGATACAGTACTGCTACAGTGTGCATATGTGTAGCATTGAGCTTTGTTAATGACTCAAGCTGCTTCACCCGTATTCTTTAAGAAGGGATAAAACACACTACGGTATGTAGAATAGAAACTTTCTCCGCTGCTGGTGACGTAAATTTATCTCCGTACTTCCCATATTGGATCCACAAAACTTAGTGTTTAGTGTACTGCCCTTGAGTGACAGCCTAACCTATTAACTACGTATGTGCTTCCTACTGTTAAGTTAACAAAGAGGTCTGCCATGTTGCACTACTTACAATACTCTGAAGGCGACCAAATAAACACACCTACAGACACCGACCGTGGTCCTTGGGTTGTCCTTGCTTCTTCAATGTGCCATTAGAGAATCGGCAGAGCTGCCCAGAACTTCACACAGCAAAAGTCGTCAAACCAATTTTTTTTTGTTTGAGGAGTCCTTATATTTTGCCACATCAGCATGTACCCTGTCCGAGTCTGATTGGTACTTGGGCATGCATTAGTCAAAAATATCTCAGGGCAGAGTTTCATCATACATCTAAGTTGCATTACATCTAAGGAAGAAGTGGGCATGCATCGTGGCAGAGCAGAGTTGACTAAGTGCCTTGGCTGCTGTTGAGGCCTTAACTACACCCCAAAGATAGCAAGAGTCAGAATAAGGGCACAAAAAACCGGCACAAATAAGGCAGGGTGCTAAGAAAAGCTGTATGACAGACTTGGCAGGGATCCACATTATTAAATGGTAAGCTATGTTAAAGAAGTGTTTGCTAGTTTCATTGGTAAAACACTAAGAATGATGAGTGGTGGGTGAAATGAGATGGGATTAGTGATAGTCAGTCAATGGCTCTGGCCAGTCGAAGAGGCAGCTCAGCAATCCTGTTCTGCCAGTAGTGCCTCAGCATCCCTAGCAGTGACAAGTTGAACAAATCAGTTTGTCCAATTGCCGAGCTGCTAAAGAGATCTACATCAAACTGAACATATTTCTTAATGACCTCAGCAGAAAACTGTGCAGGGATTGTGTTGGGAGTGGTATACTGTATACTGTATTTATGTGGGACGGACATTACGAATGAAGAATATTTGAAATGTTATTTAATTGCTAGGAGTGATACACTTACCCTTACAATTCTTACAAGTGAAGTGAGTAGAAAACTCAAGTGTGTTTAATTACTTTTTTACTAACCATGTTGGTATTTGTGTGAAAAAGTGATAAAGGCTTACGTGAAACCACTTCACTTCAAATTTTAATATTTGCATTCTCAAATTAAGTAAGTAGTGAATTTAAAAAATTAAACAAATTACAGAGTGTGGGAACATGCAATTGTTTTTAATTAGGTACAAAATTTTCTTTCTCAGAACATTTCAAGAGAAAATATACGAACACCCATTTTCTGACGTCACCAATCGCTATTGCATTTTTGTGATTTAAACTGGGTAGGTTTGACATAATATTATGATTTGTTAATTGTAAAGTTGTATTTCTTCATATCAAATGCAATTTTTTTAAATTTTTATAGATACACCGTCATATGTAAAGATAATTACTTTACTGTTTACATCTTATATCTGGCCAGTGGTTATTTTTTGTCCAAGCACAATTACAGTTTTTGTCATGTTCTTTAATTATTTTTTAAATGAATAACTCATTTTTGTGAATTTTTGTTCTAAATTTAGAAGGAAATTTTAAAAATAAGAGTGATTGTTATAATAAATTAAATTATGAGCATACAATATGTTCAGAAATTTTAGCTATCATAATTTTGAGGAGTGGTAGGTTATATTAAGACAAATATTTTGACATCAAGAGTATGTGCCAGAAACACCCCACCCCATATGTAGTTATAGGTAGCAAACTACAGTATGTGTGCTCCTTCAAATTTTGCTTGCTGCATGGGCTAAGTACATGTGGGCTGGAATGGTACTGGCTTGCAGGCGGACAGCAGATGATATTCCCCTACTCCTGATTGTTAAGGCAGAAAACTGATTGCAAAGCATATAGAAAGGGAAGCATGGCTTACATTTATAGGTGTTGTTTCATGCGACATCCTTCTACTTGCATTGAGTTATTAATGTACCCATTCATGATGATAATACATTTTATAAAAAATAGTGTGTATTTGTTGCTCTTCTAGGTAAAGGAAAAAGTCTTCATTCTTCATGGAAATTCAGCCCAGGCAATGTGTTGAATTAGAATGGAGTAATTGGCATTGCTTGAAGTTTGTAGCTAGGAAAAGGTGCTGAAAAATGTGTGTAATTGTTCCTATAATAAATATATTTGTCACCCATGTATCATATTATGTCTTAAAATTATACTCAGTGATTTTAGAATATTTTCTATAGTTCAGTACAAACCTTTTAATTCATTAGTTTACTGAATTAAAAAAAATTGGGACATACTGTATTTGTGTGTGTAATTTATCAACTGTAAGTTATTTCTTGATAAAGAAATTTGGATATGAGTTTGAGGTAAAAATTTTTCCTAAGAATAAGCCGGGGCTGTGGTTGGCACAGTGGCTAGAGCACTTGTCACCTACCAAGGCGATCAGGGTTCGACTCCCAGCAGAGTCGGTCCCTAGATTTTCGCATGTAGGAATTGTACCGGAAAATGCTGCTGATCAGCTGATTTTCTCTGAGATCTCCCATTTTCCCCTTCCCTTCATTTTGATGCTGCTTCATACTCACATCATATCACCCCTCACCAGCACTGACGACCTAGTTGTTAAATGCTGACCAAAATCTATTCAGTTGCAAGCAACTGCCAAGTCTTAAAATCTTTTATCACATAGTGCAATGTGATATATTAGAACAGTGTCAAATGTATAGGTTGGGCCCAGAAACATGGGATACAGCTGACACATCCTTGTGGCTGGACTACCAGCAAGAAGGAGTTTGACTGGGAAGAGTACTTAGCAGACACAGACAGCCAGCCGGCACCTGAGTCTTGTTTCCTACCCCATGAGAGCACCACAGAGCTGAAGTTCCGGCCCTCAATGAAACTGGAGGCTGTGAGTCCAGAAGATGAGAACCAGATATGTGCTGCGACGATTGTCAGGACAATTGATCATTTGCTGTGGATACATCTGGAATGTAATGATGAGTATGTTGGTTGTAATTTTTAAACATTTTATGTAAATGATTTTGAAGTTACAAATACCATACCTGTTTTGGCCCTGTAAATCCCACTTACTATTTGTTCACTTTCACCATGTTTTCTGAGGTAAACATGCTACCATATTGTTGTGCCATACTAACAGTTGATTGTTTCAGTTTATCTTGTGATCTAATGTACACTTTACCACCAATAAGATTAAGTACAGGCAGTATCATACAAAATATTTGTATGAGTTACAAAAACAATATTGCGTGTAAACACTGTACATGTAGTTAAAACACAAATGGCATGTGAGATAACACTTCTAGTGTTTATGGTGTGTTTTAGTACTTTCTATTATCAAACCATTATCAGCTGCAAAGACTCTGAAATTCTAGTTCAAGCATAGTAAAGATCTGGTTCTATATGCGAGAAAGTGGTACAGGTATTTCATTCATAGTGCTGTTCAGTTATAAAGTCAAAATAATTTTTTTTTTAGTCATCTGTGTCTAGATTACAATTTTTTGAGAAATCTCATCACCAGTCACATCTCATGTCCCAAATTGAAGTAACCGAGTCATATTGGCATCCTTAAAGTATGTTTTACTGTGTCTAGTCTTGCTCATCATTGCAGTCAAAGAGCCATGTTTTGTCTTCTGGTTGTGTATTTACTGAGAGAAATGCCCTGAAATGTCTTCCTACAGCTGTTATGGGGGTTTGTTTCTACAAATATCTCACAAGGTTCATAATCTTAGCTTTGTTCCACTAGTATGATGTCTGAATCTTACTTCACAGATAGTTCCTGTTGGAACTCCGGGATTTTTTTTCCAGTAAACACAGACTGACTGTTGCCGTTTTAAAGTCACAGTCTGCTCATTTACATTTGGCACATTGTTGTTTAGGAAACTTAGCTCTCAGAAGCCCAGGTTATTTTCATCCCCAGGACCATTACTGTCTGAATGGACTAGGTTAAGGCTAAAACTCTCAAACTAATATCTCTCATGGCAGTTTTTGATTCTTTGAGATTCATTGACGCTTTCCTAGTTCAACATTGCCCTCCTTAGAGCTTAGTCAGGTGTTGGCACCTGTCTTGGTGGACTTCACTTCCAGAGACTGAGCGAGGACATACTGTATGCAGTGTGGTATAACCAGATGTACTGCTTGTCACACATCTACATATGATATAAAAAATCTGACTTCGATGGCGTCTCATGCATCCTCCGGACACCTCTCAAGAGAGAGCTGGATCAGTTGCACAGTGTCTTTCCATACCTCTTAATTGCTCTCTGGTTGCTGGTTGTGATTCTACAGGCGGGCATTCCATAGATGTTACCCAAACACAGCTTCAACGCTGACTCCAAGGTGTTTTTTGCTGGAAAATACGGCTCAAGCGTTCGTGTGAAAAATTGTTGGAATGATCGTATTCGTATAGGAACTGGCCTGTTTGGACTTTGGACATCAGCATGCTCCATTTCTTTTAGTCCTTTTGTGTAGTGAGTGTACAAAATGAGTAGTGTTGACAGTTAAAATAGTGAACATCATATGGCTAACTCAACTTACAAAATATCTGTTTGTGCGACAACTATGGCGTGTTAACTATTCAACTACATGATTTTAAAAAAATGTAGCTATGTTAGCAGAAATAATATTATATGTCTTATTGGTATAGGTGCGGAATTTTTGCAAATGCGAATTAACAGCAATAAAATGCAAAAGTTTACTGTTTCTGCGATAAATTGTGAATTTCTTCTGGTGAATGCCTAGATCCTTGACAATGCAGACGGTCTGCCCACTGCTTT
>PNEQ01001447.1:12948-36915 GCA_003012365.1 Medauroidea extradentata | reverse complement strand
CCTCCCCCTTTCTCACCCTTTCTCCCCCTCACTCCTCCTCTCTCCTCTCTCTTCCTCTCCTCTCTCCTCTCTCTTTCTCTTTCTTCCTCTCTCTTCCTCTCTCTTCCTCTCTCTTCCTCTCTCTTCCTCTCTCTTCCTCCCTATTCCTCTCTTTTCCTCTCTCTCCCCCTCTATCTTCCTCTCTCTTCCTCTCTCTTCCTCTCTTCCCCTCTCTCTTCCTCTCTCTCTGTCATCCCGTACATGAACATACAGCCAACTTGCACGTGTTCAACTAGCAACTGGAGAGAGAGAAAGGCTACAAAGTCAACGCCACACACACTTTGCTGGAATGAAGTTAAAAAAAAATGTTCACACTTTTTGAACAGAGTTTCATTTTGATAAAATGAAGCACACACAAGCAACTTCGACCTGTGAAAAAAAAGTATAAGAAACTGCTAAGACTACACAAATATTAAATTTATTAGAAAGCTGTGTTGGTGGGGACATTTTCATAACTTATTGTGTGAATTGACGCAGAATGACTATGTAGTTAAAGTCACAGAGTCAGGAGAACAATTTCATCCAAATTAAGTCTTGACGTAGCCTAAGCTATTTATTTGTAGATTTTTAGACAAATTTGATTGACTCTTATGTTTACATGGATGTTCCTAGGAGAGTACATAGAGAGAAAGTTAATGTACTGTGAAGTATCTGGCCTCCGTAGCACCTTTATACGTAATTTGGTTTGTTTAATGTGTTTTTGGGCCCTAGGCTTATACATAAGGAATTTATATTTATTTTTCTCGGAGACTTGAAACCCCAGAAGACGTGTCAGTTTGCATCTAAACGCTGCCAGTCTTTCAAGACCACGTTTTTGTTGGTTACCATTCAGTTATTAATGTGCAAGTGTAAGGTGGGCACGATTATGGTCTACAGTGTGGAGTCATTGCCCGGCTTTCTGCATAAGAGGAGCTAGTTTTCACCTTGTTGTTCAGTGCGTGTGAAATAGTGCTCCTTTTTATAATTTTTAATATATATATTATTATGTCATTTTCTACCAATGGAAGGTTGCACTTGTGCAACTGCCTGAAACATTCAAGGAAGAATTGTTACTACAAGAGATCTCCACCTAAAGAATTAAACCACATGTTTATAGGGGACTTCAACTATTTGTCAATGCAATTTATGTAATTTGAAAATTCTTTATATAAATTATTTATGCATGGCAGCCAGATAAATAGATTAACCTAAGATTTGTTAGAGGAGGTTAAAGCTGTAGTTTGTATGAGGGAAAGTGTGCATTTAGTCATGTCAATTTACTTGTATGAATTCGATTAACTTATTTTAGTTCAGAGCAAACTGGAAGACAGTTAATTTAAGGGAAAAATCATTTGAATTTAGCATCACTTGTGTGTCATTTTAATACTTATTTAATTTGCCAACTTTTTTCTTTCTTGAATTTTCTTGGTAATTTTGCGGGCTGAAGTTTTATTTGCATTATAAGATTTACTTGTAGTTTACAGCCTCAACTGAGACACTAGGGGTGCGACAAGCTGGCGCTGGGAGAGAGTGAACAAAGGGGGGATTTTTTGGGGCGTTGCAATGACGCACTTTGAAACTGACTGCTCTCCAAGTTAATGTATCGCTCCGCGGACAGCGGGAATTTAATTTAATATATATCTTAATTTTAAGTGAAATATTTGCTTAACAAAAATAGTGATACATAATTGTTTTGATCAACTTTAGTTTTCATAGGTTCTAAAGTGTAATCTTGCTTGTTTTGGCCTTGGTGAATTGAGAATTCTCGGATGTTTGATAGTTGAGGACTAGTTCCCACCCGCCATCTTGGTGGCTGGCGAGAACGAGTTCCTCGTCCCAGTCTTGTTACAGTCAGTGTGCTGATAGGACGTGTTTTGCTGAGGAGAGTAAAGAAAGGGAGCAGCACTGTGAGGGCAAAGTGGAAATATCGCGATAGGCATTGCGTTTAGTTAATTATCCCTTATTTATTTCTCTCCAACAGTTTTGGTGGTTCAGCAAACCGTGGTAACTGCGGTTGCGATGTAGAGATGACGAATTGTGTTTTTTTTGTATTTGAACTTTATTTATTTTTTTGCTTCCCTCGCCCGAGAACTCATTCAAAATAACCAGGCCATAATGTGTTAGTCAATTTTTCGGCTGCCACGCACATTTTCTCTGCAACTGTATATCTCTTCATTTGAGGATTAAAAGTGATGTTACGGCCAGGAACTTCACCTCTTTCACTTGTTTAGGGCTCAAACCCATAAACTTACTCTACATTTAAGAGGTGTTCTATCGGCGGGTGTTAGGCCGAGAGCAAAATGTGGGCGTGCGTTGCACATTTTTAAAAATAAATTTAAACTTCAGTACCACCACAGTACGTTATCGTCTTGCCATGCCCTCTGCGAGTATTGTAGGGGTTAGTAGTGGGACCTTGGCTTAGGGGCCTGTGTTCTCTGGATCCAAATTATAGGGGCTTACTTGTATCTGGGCATGTGTGGAGATTCAGAGAAGTGAATATTAAAGCAAGATGGCTGAAAATGGAATTTCATCAACACCCCCTGGTTGAGTAGCAATTTGGAGCATTCCTGCCTCTTGCGACGACTTGTCTGGCGGGCTTTGGCACTCGGGAGACCGCCAGGAAGGACCATAGCTGTAGATGGAGAGATTCTGGTGGCCAACTGCACTTTTCTTGCCTCCAGGAGGTTGGCAGCATGGCCGACAGTGAAATTTTGTTGCCTCTTGCCCAGGAACGTGGCAGTTCGCCTACTGTCAGATGAAGTTTTGGCAGGCGTCTGCTGTTGAAAGGCCACCAGGAAAACCGCTAGCAGAGTGCAGAACATAAGTAAAAAATGTGGTAAAAAATAAAGTGCAGTAACTAGTAGAACTTTTTTTGTCACAATGTTTGATTATAGAAAACTATGCCACTAAATTTTTTTTGTTACAAAACTGTTGTTCAAACTGAAATAACTTTTTGTACATTTTTAGGATTCCTAATCAATTTTAGTCTCTATGTTGCAGTGCATGTTGCTAAGAGTTTATAATGTAAAACAAATTACAATTAAAACAGAAAGAATTGTGCACAAGTACTCACAGGATGGTACTCGCAGATAGTAACACACACACATAGGACGAACACATTTCTCCACGGACGTGCGGTCACAACTTTTCACAGACTACATCTGCTTCATCAGGTGAGTGGAGGCACACTGAAGTCTATTGTCCAGCGGTGGTTGGTAATCAGTACACCTAGCGGCCAGAGGGCAAACTAAGGTGCGGCGGGAAGTTTGAAATGTGGGGTTGTTATCTGAGGTTAAGGCCAGGTGGCTGTCTGGATTTTGTGATGTATTGATGTGCCAGTTTCCAGCGTCTTAATTCTGCTTTGTTTTTGTTTTTCAACTGTGGTAGAGCCCTCACCACTCTGGTTGTATAACAGGAATCAAAGTTGGAGTTATGAAGTGCTGCATGTGCAGCAACTGGCTTCTCATGTGGATCAACCTCCACTCCAGCTATGGCTTTTATGGTGTCAGATCTGTGGCCATTCATCCTCTGTCTGTGAGTGTTGGTGGTTAGGCCGATATACTTTGCATTGCAGTGAGTGCACTGTAGCTGGTAGATGAGGTTTTCAGTTGCACAGTTGTAGCTTCCTGGTATGGGGTAGGTTTGGTTTTGTCTGTCTGCTATTGAATGATGTGGAAGGTTGATGTATAGCACAGGAGCCACAGCGTGGCTTATTACAAGGGTGAGAACCCCTGGGGGTGGTTCTATCATCCGATGTGGTAATGGCTGGCAGTTTGGGGCGAACCAGTTTGTTACGGAGGTTGGGGGGATGTTTGAATACCAGCCTTGGTGGTTTAGTGAGGAGGCCAGGATTTTGTGCCCACAGTTCAGTATTGTTTTGAGTTTGTGCAAACCTTCGTGGTATGGGACAACCAGGGGGATTTCATAATTGCCAAGCTTGGTTGAGTCGTCACTAGTTGTAGTGGCTCGCTGTATTTGTTCATATACCAGTGATTTCGGGGAACCTCTGTTTAGGACGGCCTTGGCTATTTGTTCACACTGTTTGTTAAGGTCTGTTTGGGTGGAACATATGTGTTTGGCTCTGGTAGTGAGGCTGTATGGCAGGAATTTCTTAGCATGGTATGGGTGGTAGCTGTCGAAGTGGAGGTACTGCAGGCTGTTGGTTGTTTTGGTATGGACAGCTGTTTCAATTTTTCCATTGTGGAGAGTCAGTTCCACATCCAAAAATATTGCATGTGATTTTGAATAGTTCCAGGTGAATTTTAATGGGCTTTGGGAGTTGAGGTTGTTGAGAAAAGTGAGAAGGTTGTCTTCGGTAGAGGTCCAGATCATGAAGATATCGTCTATGAATCACATCCAACTGTGTTAATGGATAGGCTGATGGCTCAGGAAATTGTGTTAAAGTTTGCCCATTAATAGGTTGGCATAGGAAGGGGCCATGCGTTTGCCCATGGCAGTTCCCTTGATTTGCAGGTAATGGTTGTTCTGGAATCTGAAGTTGTTGTTATTTAAAGTGAGTCTGGCCAATTCAACTAAGAAAGCTGTGGAGGGCTTGCTGTTTGGGGGTCTCTGGTTCAAATAATGTTCTATGGCAGATAGTCCTGACGTATGGGGGATGTTGGTGTAGAGAGATGTTACATAAATGGTTACCAGGTAGGCATCATGGGATGGGATGTTCAGGTTTCTTAGGCATTCTAGGAAGTGGTTGGTGTCTCGGATGTACGAGGGAAGCAGCTGAACCCAAGGTTGGAGGTGAGCATCCACCAGTGCAGAGATCCTTTCTGTCGGGCTGCCACATCCCGACACAATGAGTAGTCCTGGGAGTGGCCGTTGTTCTTTGTGTATCTTTGGTAGTAGGTATAGAACAGGTGTAGTAGGGTTGTCTGGTGTGAGAAGCTGTACAGATTTGTGAGAGAGCCCCTGAAGTGGACCTTGGGTATTTAGGAAGTGTTGGATTTGGTCGCAGAATTCGGCTGTTGGGTCCTCTTGTAGTTGTCTGTAAGTGGTGGAATCTTCCAGTTGTTTTTTGGCTTCCAGTATAATCCTCTTTGTTTAAATGACTGTAGTAGAGCCCTTATCTGCTGCCAGTATTATTATTTCACTGTTGTTCTGTAGGTCTTTGATGGCTTTGCGTTCAGAGGGTGTGATGTTACTGTTGTTGGGGAGAGAGCTAGCAAAGGCTGGATCTGAGACATTTGTCAGTAGGAGTGATATGAACTGCTCAAGAGGGTGAGAGGGTGGCTGTGGAGGGGGGTCCCAGGTGGAGGGTGGTCCCAGGTGGAGGGTGGAGTACCATCCCGTGAATACTTGTGCACAATTCTTTGTTTTAATTGTAATTAGTTGCCTAGCGGCCTTTCCCGCCATTGTCCTATAATGTAAAACAAAGGAAGAGGCAGCTAGGCTTTCAGTATGTACAAAAGACAGAAGCACAAGTACTCACGTTTTAGTACTTGTGCTTCTGTCTTTTGTACATACTAAGAATTTATATGTTAAGATAAAGTCAAAAATTTATGTATTGTAGTTAATTATGCATGCGAGTATGCAATGTTAATAACTTAAAATTTCCTTAATTTTAAAACAGAACAAAATCAAGTCATTAAATTTTAATCAGTTGTATTGGATGTGTCAGATTTTACTTTAAAATATACATTGACTGGTATAAATAGCTGAATTATAGAATTGTTGAACCTTATTAGTAGGTTTTTTTAAAATTAAATGTTCAGGGAGTATCTTCCGTAGATCAGTAAGAATTTCCTCATTTTATAATTTACAGAGAACTTCCCTCATTAGCCATTCATGTTTATTTCTTGGCATTCACATGCAAACAGCCCCAATTTAGCTGGTTGCCACCTGTTGAGCACAAATCCCTCACAAATTTAGTACTGTTTAAGAATGTGTGAGATAGTTGAAACATACCAAACTGACATATTGGTAATTAGAAGAACAATTTGTAGACAAATAGAAACTAGAACATAGGCCCTTCCAGTGTACAGTGTCACTCTGGCATGGAGTGGAAAAAACGTTTACTGAATTCGGGTCCTGTCAGCTCAGCAGCAAGGTATATGTGCCACTCTTATGACCATTCGTTCACTTTACTAGACTTAATCGGTCCATTTTGGCTGTTTATAGTATGGGTTGAGCCTAAGGCCATTGATTCATATTACACTTGTAAGACTGCAAGATTAGTAGAATCCATGCATACTTTTGCCTTACATAGCTTTGTGTGTGAATTTTTTTGTAGCACTAAACGGCGCATTGCAATTCCAAATAAATTGGCTCCAATAGTAGAAATGGTTTTCCGCAATGCTTTTTAATGGGACTATCGTATGTGCACTGTCAGTATTTTAAAGTAATATAACAGACAGAGGTACAAGTACTTGCAGATGATATTACTTGTAAACAGGTACACACACACACGAAGGGACGACGCACATTTTTCCGCGGAAGCGCGGTCGCGACGTTTCACCAGTATTAAACTGACTTCCTCGGGCGGCAAGACATGGCACACGTGAATTTACAAATGTACAAATATGTAACGTGTGACTGGTTAGTCACTAATTTTCTGGTTATATTATTTAGATAGTTTATTAGATGTATCAACTAATTTTCTGTATTCGATACCTCTAAAGGTGATTGCAGCCATCTACTACTAGTAGAGTTTCATCTGGCGGCTTCACTGTTTGGCGACAGAGTGAAGATCAAGCTGTCAGGCCCTTTGTTATAAAGGAAAGGATCTAGGTTGTGTGCTATACCACTACCTAATGTGAAGGAGATTGGGGAAGAGAGACCATGCCACACCATCAGGAAAAAAATCTGACAGGGATAAAAAAGGAGGTAGCAAGGGTCCAAAAATAATTTATATTGCTTTTGTTATTTTATAAATTTTTTGTATTTTTTTATTGTAGGTTTCATCCAAATCATGTGGTGAGTGGCGACTCTTTAGATATATTTCCAGTTGGGTGGTGTGAAAGCAACTTGTACCCTTTGAAACCTCCACGCACTTTCCAGTTGCTGACCAAAGTCAGAAAAAAGGAAAAGTTACAGTAAGTGTGCTAACATGTCTTACTATTTTCAAGAAATTTTCATTTAAAGTTGAGTTTTCTGTCACATAATATTGTACCTATTTTCACTAGAATCTTGAGAAATTTGTTAAATAAGAAATTGCATGTAAATGTATTTGATGAGACTCGTTGAACATATTCTTCAATAGCAACAAAATATCAGGCCAGGTGATATGGAGTCAACTGTTAGCTTGATAACATCTTATTTCTTGGTAGCACTGTATAATGCAATTCATTAATTACTGTATTTTATTTTTTGTTTAAACCTAAGTTAGTTGACTTTCTTATTTTTCCCATTAATATTTCTTCCTTTGTAATTATTTACTGTACTTGATAGTTTTTAGAAATGTAGACTGTGTGTGTCTTTAATTTAAATTGTTCCATCAACGAAATTTTCACTTTTACTTACTAGCAGTGTAGAGCTTAATGCTACACATAGGTTACATACAGAAGTAACACTGAGTATACTGGGATGCACTCTCACAGCCTTTTGAAGGATTTTTTCCACCGTGATGATAGGTGTTGATCCCAAGTGTGGTCATTTCTGATTTACATATGTGGAAAACATGGTCAAAGTTGCAATTGGTCGACCAGTTTTCTGTGGGTACTCCCATTTCTCCTACCAAGTAATTCTGCCACCATTCCATACTCAGCTCAAATCATCCTTACTAGCACACGAGAACCTGCTATCATCACCCAAGTACATTATTGTTGATGTGCTCTGATGTGTTGATGGAAGTAGGGGGAGGGTGGTTGTCTTGTCTCTTCGCCTCTTAGAGGTGCTAGGCTGTGGTGGGCCTCCTGTAAAGAGGACTACCAGTGAGAGTAGAGATGGCGATGGAGGAGCTGAAGCCTCCCTCCTCCCTACTGGGCCAGGTCTCTTCTGTGGTGCTGCAGGGGTGTGGGTGTTGTGACAGCTGGATTATAGGCCAACTTTGTGCCTTCACTGAGATGAAGCCAGCGCTGGTGGTCCCATGGGGCCGGATGCTGGGGTTGGCCTGTAATTTGAGACATGGCAGGCTGGTGCGGTCAGCAACATCGACGTTCAGAGAGGCAAAGGACAGAGTGAGCTTTCCCACGTAGTGGTGGCAGACTAGCTCTATGCCAAGTACTCCCTGGCATTAGAATATCTCTCCCGAATACAATGGGCCAAGCGTTCGGGGGCACACATCTGGGCGGGTGGTGCCACTGGCATGCTGCCTCATACAGAGTCGTTTGTACATGGGGACCTGCTGTCCCATGTTCAGCAATCTTACTGGCTATGGTACTGGCTTGTCAGATGGCCATCTTCTTGCCGGCATTTTAATGCTGCATGAAAAGAGGTTGTAGGTTTCTTAAGTATAGGATGGAGAAAGTTAAAGGGTGACTGGTAGTTCAGAGTAATCTTACCCTCGTAAAATACATAGTTTGGTTTCCTGTCCTTGAAACTAGCGACTCTTGCGGACTTGGGGACTGTCATATCAATTACAAGGTACAATGGTCTGGGAGTGATTGGGAGAGGCATTTCTGTCGCCCAGCACTTAACATATTCACACAACACTCTGATGTAGGGGGCTCAGGTATAGTAGTTAGCTGCCAGATTGTTGCCCTCAGATGTGCTGTTGTCCTTTGCGAGGCTAATTGAGCTTGCACACGCTATGTTGGGTCTTGGTGGGTGGTCGGATGGAAATCTTACATGTGTTTTTACTGCAGTTCACTTGTTGGGTGCTTGGGGACATTTTCCTGTTCTTTATCCAGAATGGGATTGGTGGTAGGTGAGTGTATTGTTAATCGCACCCACTGGAGCCATGAGTCATCGGCAACCCTAGGTGTTGTAATGGAATTAGAGTTGTCTATTTTATTTTGAAGTAATTATCAGCATAAATTATATTTTTAGACTTAATTAATATATTTTACTGATGTTTATGTTTTAGAATGAATAATCCTAAATTCATGTTAAAGCCTATTTAAAGTCCTATTTATCTATGAACCTGCTAATTTTGAGTTTTTAATATAATGCTGTATGTAATTAACAAATTATTTTTCAGCTTACTGAGATACTCATAGGTTAATGCAGTTTAAGGAATGCTTATCAGTATGTTTAGTTGTTCTTTCTCTAAGTAAGAGAACATTCCTACTTCTCAAAGGCGATTGTCTTGACCGACACTATCAGTGGCATTTCTCTTTCTTTCTTTGAAAAACTTCCAACATAAGAAAATGTGTGAGGCAGGCCTCCTGATGTGATGCCTGATTTACTGCTGCCGAAGTAACAATAGGAACCCGTAGGAGTTGGGTTTAGTTGATAATTTAATATTACAGTGTGTGCCAGTTGAGAAGAGGCCAACAATTTTATGTATTTTTACAATTTGATGTTAGTAATGAGCCTCAAGCCAACTAGGGATGCACGTGAGATGCCACTTACAGACCATTCACCCTTTTTCCTTAAGGATGAACTAATAAACTGCACAAGATTTTTGGAACTGTAGACAATCTAATTGTAATTAATGCCTCATATTTTGTTCACTAATAATTCTGATTTCATCTTAGCAGATGCGGTATATTTGAATAATTAAGTAAAAAATCCTAAGGGCCTGTATTACCACCTCCGAATAAAGCCCTGAATAGTATTTATTCTCTGGATAGCGAGTAAGAGCATATTACTACTCCCGAATAGTGCTATTCAGGTGACTGTTTACTGAATAAACTATTTGGTGCTCAGATCAGCCGATAGCCTCTTATTCAGCAAATAGGTATAAAATGGCGGCAACCATTTTTCAACTTAAGAAGCATGTTGAGGTTAGGATTCATGTTTAATCAAAGGTTACCAATATTTAGTGAAAATAATTCAATACTGAGGTAAGCACATGGCCTGCTGTATTCAACACTTCTTTAAACTCTGGAGTTAGATAATAATATAAAGGTTTTTCATTTTAAATTTGTACATTAATTGACAATGAAATGCCCACTTTTCATCTCTAGCAATCGTGAACATTTATTGTATTTGCAGTAATTTTTCACAGTTAAATTATTTGGAATAGGCAGCATATAAATGTTGATTTGAAATGAACAGCTTGAAACATATTGTTCACAAAATTTTAAATACTTTAAAACAGGAATAATGAAAATTGTTTTCCAGTATTTAAATAGTTACTTACGCCTAACAAACTGTAACATTAGTTTTACAATTTATTACTGTACGTAATTTGTCAAAATACATTTGATATGAACGCAAAGTTTCCGACATTTGAAATTGAAAATGCAATAGTAATATTGTAGAGCATAACTTAAATATATTTTTTATAGTGTGTTATATACAATATTTAATTTAAGTAGTTTAAAAATCTGATTAGCTTTTACATTTCATTTGCATATTTTAAAAGAGGTTATGTTTAGTAGTTGTTTGCAATTTAATTTAAAATTTAGTGTTCTCTATTGGTGTAGTTTAAACTACACTTTAAATGTAAATATATATCATAGTTAACATGTTTTATTGGATATTGGAGTAAAATATATTATAGTTGTTTGTATTACATCAATATTAGTTGATAATTTACTTATTTCTAATCTTAACTTGTAAATCAGCATAACTAGAAAAATCCATGTCTTTTCTTATTTTACGTCTACTTAGTTTCACCAACCTCACGACGTTAATTTTTGCCAAACAGCATGCACTTAATAATTAGAATTTAAGTACCAACCTTAGAAAAACTAATAAGCACTGCTGAATATATGATGAATAACTATTCTGTTGCTATTCAGAGTTGTAATACACTTGAGTTTGATTATTCACCGAATAACATATTTGGGTGATAGTTATTCAGACCTTTTATTCGGAGGTGGTAATACAGGCCCTAAACCTAATTAGAGGTCTGAGAACTATTAAAGACTCGTATTTTCCATCTGAGCTTTAAAAATTTGCTGAGCAAACATCTGTATTAACATTATATGGAGTAAAATCAATATTTACATTTTATGAAATATATAAATATGTTTTATATCTGGTCAAGAGATGTATTTCACTATTTTGCATACTTTTTCTGTAATGTAGGGAATAGCACCTAACCAATTTCTGCTAATCAATATTTTGACGTAAATTTTATTTTTGAATATAAGGGCTACTTCGTTGTATACATTTTTGGTATGTGTCGTTTGTGTAGACATATTGCATATTTATTTGCTATGTGGGTGTTACATATCTTATCAACAAATTGGTCTACAGTTTATACAGTCAGTTCACACAGTAATACTTCATCATCTTAATACATTATACTTGCTAGCACAGTATGGTTGTTGATAAAGAACTTACTGTTACTATTCATAACCAAATGGGTTCCCAATGAAGGGAGGGGATAACGAAGGGTAGGGGAGTGGTGGATAGGTGTGTCCGGTAGGGTTGGAGGCTTAAAGTGAGGGTAGTTAAGCAGAAATATGTACATAAATCTAAAAAATTTAGAAGCAAAAACTGGTTTTATTTTTTTTTTTGACAACAGGTTGGACCCAGTTGCCAGAGGTGCCAGAAAGGCTGTTATGGTGAATATTCCATGTGGTTTGAGAGCATGGCCGGAGAAACCATGCACATGAGGTGTGAGTGTAATCCAAGTTAACTCTAAATGTGAGCGAGAGAGCACATATTTTAAAGAGGAAGAGATCTCTAGATCATTTAGGAGTTTTGAGAGCATGAGAAGTTTAATTATTGTTCTAGAGTAGTCTGTACTTTAACATGCTTGCACCGGGAGACATTCATAAAGAAATAGAAGAAAAGGCAGATGTCACTCGCCTTAAATTTAATTTCACATGTTGGTACACAAGGTAACTTCATGAAGAGAGAGAGACAAAGAATTTCAGTTCACAGAAATCTTATATCCAAGATCACACAAGTTAAAGTCACTTGTTACAGTATTGAATATTACATAGAATACAACGAACTCTTGTTACTCATGTTTATTATGGCTTGGGTCGTTCCCAATTTAATGAAGACATAGAGTGCAATTGTAACAACATGAGATGCGATAACACTAAATATCACAATTGTAGCAGGGCAAGTTATAGCATTCCATAGCCTGTCTGAATAATAGAGCCTGCTGACAACATAGCATTGCGGGCCAGTAAAAGTACTTGACTAAGAGATAGTGCCTTTACTGGAAGTGGGCGGAAACACGTCATAATTTAGCGCATGGGTGCATGGAGACGAGAGACAGTAGTGTATGCTGGGGTGTAGGAGCTTGAAGAGCGGGTAGATTGAGGTATCTATGCTTGAGCGAGGCTAAGTCACAGACACATGGGCTTAGCGATCCCACCAAGTAAGCCTGGCTATGGTAGAATGTGGGGTACCAGGGTGGTTGGGTGATGTAGGAGGGTTTATGTGACCCTCTCGGTTCACAGCCTTGAATAAAGTGGGTAGGTTTAAGTGGCCGTCTCTGTCCACAACCCTAGGGTTGAAAAGGGGGATGGAGCTACTTAAGAAGTCCGGCCACTGAGCCTGTGATGACTGACTACTACTGCGAAACACTCACCTTATGTACCCCTGAGGGAGGCTGAAAGTATCGTTAGCGAGATGGCCGATATCTGTTGCTACAAGTGTGCCATCGCCATACACAGAAGTTACTTACACGTGGCACAATACTACTTTGCCACATTAACAAATATTATAACTTACACAAATAAGACCTGTTTTGCTGTTATACGTGAAATCTCATTACAAAGTACTTGAAGGGAACTTAAAAATTCATGCTTAATATTGAAAATGCTTTGAACTGAACAGTTACTAAATGAAAAACTCTTTCTAGTGGTTTGGAATTATGTACTTTATAATGAAAAGTACTTTATATTGAAGTACTTTATACTGAGATTTCACTGCAGTGCAAGTGATACATACAGGTATTTATTTAAATACAGCAGTAGATATAATCCAAGCAATAACAAAGTTGACTATGTATTTATTTGCATACTATTTCCCTTGATTGTTTATTGCACTTTACAGAGTGTGTGCACTGGTTTTTTAATACTGCAGAGGCACTCTGCTGTGTTTGTAAATACTGTAAACTTACGTACAAGGTTAACAAAGTTTGTCGGAGGCAATTATACATGAAAAATATTCATTGGATTGCACAAAATGTAAGTAGGTAAAAGTTGTTTTACAAATTGACAATATGCTTACTTACATGCTAACATATTACCATTATTTACTGGCATAATGTCTGCAGTAATTAGATAATTTTTTTGACCAGAAAAATTGGATGTGGATGATATGAGGGGGTTTCAGAAAATTAATTTTGTGTAAACATTTTCAGATTACATATTTGTCCGTATTTATTAATCTATAGCACGCCTTTTTAATATAGGCAAAGATTTCTGGTGTGTGCAGAAAACATAAAAACAAAGGCAACGTAATCTGGAAAAAGGGAAAGGTAAGCTCGTTAATCCATTTGTGCACCGTTTTACTAATTCTTGTAAATAAATTGTAAATGTACAGATTTATTCATATTTACTCGTCTATGGCATGTTCTTTTATTCAAAAATAAAGGAATAGTTTTCTGGGTTTGTGCATGAAACATAAGAAATGGCAAACGAATCTCTTAAATCCATTGACATGCAATAACCGTTTAATAATTCATGTGCGGAACATGTTGAAAAAGACAGGTGTGGATATTATGCAAATTTTTTTCTAAAAACTTGTTTAAGGCTTCAAAAATAAGGGTGTGGACATTATGCGAGGGTGAAAATTAGGCAGATAAATATGGCATGAAAATAAATGGCAACACATTGCTTGACAAAGTGCAGGTGAAGGTTACTGCCTTTTAGCTTATACAGTGGAACCCTGATTTAACTAAATGCCTCAAGACCCGAATATGTATGTTTACTCTAAATCTATGTTTCGTTAAATCTGACTTTATATTTTTTTACTCCCCCTTCCCGAACCCAACCAAAAAGAAATGTTAAATCCGCTGGCATGTTTCTTCGGAATTTAAGGTAATTTTTAAACAGTCTGTTAGCTCAAAACAACAAGAAAACACATTTACCGTCAACAGGTAAGCCACAGCCATGAAAGAAAAAAAACCTGCTGAAGAAGCTTAAAAAACATCCAGTGGAACGATAGGTGAGCGTGCATATTGTGAGTTAGGCCGCTCGGGTGCCATCAGCACTTGAGGAGTGATGACTAACACAGCCGACCTGTCAATCTTTCGTCTGTCTCTCTGTCTCCTGCCTGCTCCAGCAACAAAATTCAGAAAATTCCCATGAAAAATGTAAAATATTAATTGCTATGAAAACTGAATTGAAAGTTTGTGAACCAGCGGTAAAAACGTAAAATAATTAACAAATACCCATGTCGGCAGCCATTGTGATTATAACTTGTAGCAATGGCTTGTAGGCAACCAAGCTCGTGAAACAAACTGTTTGATCTGCTCGCTAAAAATACTTTGCACTCAAGCGTTTTTTTAGCATCGGAGAAACTAATTATTTACGTTTACGGTAGTAAATTCGTCGTACAAAGTCTGTATAAGTATTATATATACTTTTTTTTTTATAAATTCACTGGATTTTTTCACGAGACGCAACAGAAAATAATCACGCAGGGCACCACTGCATTCTTTCAATAATAGAATCAACCAATAAAGCACGCTGCACTGCAGTGCATTCTAACGGAGACGCGAAGCACTGTCTGTGAATTAGTTCCTGTCTGTCCACCGCCGTGCTGTGGTGACTGGGTACCTAGATGCCCGTTCACTCGCCAGTTGCTTGGGTGAGGATCTAGGCATGTGCTTTTTACGCAACACTTCATGGCTCGCTTGGCTGCGTGCGCGTTCTTATCTCAAAGTCAGTCCTGCGGCCAAATTTTTCAAAGAATTTTAATGATTTTTTTTTGTTTCTAGATGGATGGTTTAAGCTTACCAACTGAGAAAAAGTATATACTGAAACCAATGGTAGTATTTTTAATAGACTTGCATTACAATTTATATTCCATTTAATCAAAGTCGCTTAATTATGTCATACATTTGTTGTTGTTTTTTGAAGGTTCCTAAAAATCATTTCGTTAAATCACTGTTTTCGCCATTCCCGAGTTCATTAAATCGGGGGCTCTACTATGTACTGAAATGTTGAAAATTCAGGGTGAGCGTTAACTTAATTTATAACTGGGCACAACTGCGATCTGTCACAATTTTGTACATTTCAGGATGCTTAGTTTCTCACTGTTTCTGAAGCATCGTGAATGGCCTTCTTGAACTCAAGTACTTATCATTTTTCATCCAGAATGGTTTGGTCATTACTTGCCTGTTAGTTGAGTGGCGGGGTTTGCAGGAGCACTGAAGGGTTGTTAGCATCATTTTCTTATGTTGGTAATTCCTCAAATTATGGAATGCAATTTAGCTAGTTAGTTTACAAAATTAACTGGGTGACAGTTTTCCTGATTTAACTCTTAGTAAGATTATTAGGTAAGTGAACCATTATGTCATGGATGAGTTACACTCCATTTCTAACTAATTTCTCTGCAATATATCTCACAGTATGAGATACTCCTAGTTTGTGCAGTATGTACGTACTATTTGAGTTCTCCTGAATTCCTGGCTTGTGAAATATGCACCATTTCTCTATCCACTTTTAATGGGTGACTCAGAACTGATGCGTGATAAGCATGTCTGCTTTGTAGCCCGTTTGCTGTACCTTGTTTTTGACCCGGGGATCTACAATTACATAGCTTGCAGTCAGATTAAGCTTTGCAATGCATCTTGGTTTAGATAGCGATTTTGTGATAATGACAGTCCTGTGTATGTGTGTGCGTATGTATCTCTCTTTCTACACACACACACACACAATGTAATTTTTCATTTTCTTTTTCTTTTGTCACCTTCAGCTGTCCAAACAGATTTGTTCCAGGAGAAAAAAATGTTGCTTAACAACTTCTTCCTCAGGCGCGGTGTACTACAATATTTTCACAGTGCAATGGCCAGTCCATGTGGATTTATTGCTTCACGCTCATGTTTATAGGCACGTGTAGTGTGTTAAATATTCACTAATTTAATTTTAAGCAGTACATATGTAATAATTGTGTTTTAAAAATATGGGCAAGTTGAAAGTGTTACATGCAGGCTTGAATAAATGAGAACCTGTCCTTCAGGAAAATGGTGAAAGTCCTTGAAATGACCCCTGTGTTTGCTTGTTTATATACACGTTTAAAAAAAACACTGAAATGAAGACAGTTACATAATAAAATAAATAAAAATTGTCCATAGTGACAAATGAAAAGATAGGCATCCATAAATAGTATGTGAGATTTTGAGTAAATATTATAGAATGTGTGGTTCGTCTGTATTACCATTTGCACTGTTTACATTTACGACTTAAGTTATAAGACCACGTCATTATTATGTAATTACAGTAAATTTGAAAGGCTCTTTTTTTTCACTCAACTATTACGTCTACATACCGGTAACAGTTAGTGAATATTAAGTGTAAAAATATATGTTAAAGTAACGTATAAATATTACAAAAACTATTGTTATTATTAAATACTGCTTATTTTGTCTGTTAATTGACTTATAATTGTATAGTGGTGATAAGAACAACTACACTGGAAAATTTTACTCTGTTAGTTTTAAACATAAAAGTAAATCTACGTTGGCATATAGTTGTAATTTTCTGAATAAATGGACAAAGACAACTAATTTAAAAAGAAATAATTGTTCTGCAGGTGTTGGGATCGATCCCACACCCAATATTAAGAAAAGATTTGCAAGCAACGATGTTTACCATGCTCAAACATGACGCTCTATGTAGTGCAACTGTGAAATGGTACTGGTACATTACTCCCGTGTTGTTTATACTCTTTTGTAAAGTTATGCTGTAATAAATGTTTGTATTGATAGTTTTGTAGTTTCCTATTTTTTAAATATAAACTGTGAAATAAAACAGATTTCTTGAATGTCATGTGAAATTGAAAACTACGTTTCTTTTACAGAAGTCGTGTAGTTGTTGAAATAATCTGTTGAAGGTTTTCATAAAACTAATTTGCGAAGTGTAATAGCGTATTCCAATGACTGCACTCGACTGAACTCGGTGCGCACTGGGCCAGTGCCGCGTGTTCCAGACCCCACCCGCACTCGCTGAGTGCAATCATTTTTCGTGTTCCAATGGTGTCTTGCACTCGCAGAGTGCGCACCGCGGGCATGTTTCGTTGCACTGGCTCTAGAGACGGTGCGGTTGTCAGAGTGCAAATATGGCGACGACCTATGACAAGTAAACAATACGAAAATCATTATGGTGTTATTTCTGCAATGAATTGACACTCCGACATTTTAATAATAAAATACGATCAGTAAATAGCTAAAATATAACTGGATTTATTTGCTTGGACGTACTCCATTTTGAAATAAATGACTGTCAAAAGAAAACTAAAAATAAGACAAGAAAACATAAATAAGCACAGTATGCTTTAGTGATCAGGATACATACACAACATGAAATTCCAAAACTGGAATCGGGTAAGATAGAACAAGGATTAAACAGGATATAACAGAAATACCGGTAACAAAAATATAAAAAAAGAAACCTAAGTTGACATGCGAAACAACGATGAGACTAAACAAAAACACAAACATAAATACAGCAAACGACACAACGATGAGACGAAACAAAACACAAAGATGTCGGACACAAACAGAAAAAAAAAAAAAACAAATCACACAGAAAATTAGACGAAACAAAACATAGTAGTTTTCCAAACTGTCAGTATTAACGTCGTTTCGGGAACTGGAATCTGTTCCCAACAGGGCTCAGGAACATGATTGTGACTGATGAGGAGACTGGAAAAACCATGGGTTTATATAGGGTAAATCCCCTTATCCTGCTCATCTTTTGTGTCGTTTGTTGTTTTTTCTGTTTGTGTCCGACATCTTTGTGTTTTGTTTCGTCTCATCGTTGTGTCTTTTGCTGTATTTCTGTTTGTGTTTTTGTTTCATCTCATCGTTGTGTCGCATGTTAACTTAGGTTTCTTTTTTTATATTTGTGTTATTTCTTTTATTTTCTGTTTGTTCTTTGTTTTATCTGACCCGATTCCAGTTTTGGAATTTCATGTTGTGTATGTATCCTGATGACTAAAGCATACTCTGCTTATTTATGTTTTCTTGTCTTATTTTTAGTTTTCTTTTGACAGTAATTTATTTTGCAATGGAGTATGTCCAAGCAAATAAATCCAGTTATGCACTCCCATTGCTCAGTTCTTTCAAAGATCACAGCTAAAATGTAGTTATTACCTTGATAATAATGTTTGTTATTACATTGTCGGTAAGGTTAGTACCGACGAGTGGTTCGTGAGTACTTAACTACATTTAGTTCTTGGCCAAAAAAGAGAGACTAGCAAAAGAATAACTTCGCAAATGTAACTGACTTTCATTTTTACTTTTTAGTAATGTCTGGATATGAAAAATTATATGTTGAAAATCATTTGTTGTCACTAATGTTTTGAACTGAAAGTGCGGCGTGTTCCAGTTGTTAGAGCATAAACAATACAAACTTTTTGCAGGCAATTATGTGACAGCCGCACTTTTTCAGTTTAAGGTGTGCACTCAGTATAGTCTATTGGAATACGCGATAAATTTAGATGTAACGTGTGTATTGGACTGTTTATATGCCAGTTAATTTATTACAGTTGTTTAAGTGTGCGAGGCTACGGCAACTCAAAGAAAATATCCACATTTTATCTTGGAAATCCGCTTTGCAAGTCGTAGTGCGCCCTTAAGATGGCTTATTAGTTTGTGACAGACTTTGGGATATATTATATGCGTCACGTGAACAGTTCACGGTTGCAAGGAGAGAGAATACTGATTGCTTTCAACACAAATTACGTATAGGTTTGCATATGTAATGATTGCAAAACTGCTTTGTGCCATGTTCATAACAGACCTGTAGGCTTTTAGTTCCTTGCTTGTGCACACTCATGAACCCCAGTGTGTTCTGTAGCACTGTGCAGTGCACAGGGATGAGTACAGAACATTTTTGAACTTGTTATCAAAAGCCAGACACACTGCATGCCCTGGATGCCTCTGATATACCTTATTTACTCACGTAATTGCAGCATATTTTTAACAAAGTTTTAGGCCCAAAAATGGGGTGCGGCTATTAGGAGGGGTTTAAAAAAAATTACCTTCTAAATTTTTTTGGTGTAAAATATATAACAAATGTACACCTTTATTTTCTTTATTTACTCATCCATGGCGTAACCATTTCTCCAAAAATAAAGGAAAATATTTCAGGGGTGCTTAGTAAACAAGGAAAAAATAAGAGACTATAGAATCTTGTTAATACATTCGTGTTCGTCACTCAATAAAAATCGTTAAAAATCATTCTGCATTAGACGTTTACATTTTACGGTCCATTACATGTATGTATGTTATTTCCCGTGTAAGTAGTTTATAAACAAATCTGATTCACACTTAAAACTTCACAACTCTCTAGAAGCCAATACGTTATCAACTATGCATCATCAACCAGTGAGCGTTACTCATGTCTGGAGGTAGGTCATGTAGGCATTCTGGAGGATCCTGGCCCACGTCTGGTACCTAGATGCGCGGTTCAGCCGCCATGTCTTCTAGGCATAAAATACAGAGGATATAGGTGTGAAGACTTGTACCTAGATGCTCGGTTCTGCCGCCACGTCTTGTATGTAGGTACGAAATATGGAGGATCTAGTTGTGTGTGCTGGTGCGGCGCGCTTCCGATCTGTGGACGTTTGCAGCGGTCACGTTTTGCAGATTCCATATTTTTACCATTCTGGCTAAGATGTTTTCTTGCCGAAAGCGGTCGCAAAACTTGGTCCCTTGGTAATGGTTTGACAGAGTTTTACTGTATTGTGTCCCCTGTTGAAAAAGATGGGGTGCTGCCATTATTGGGGGTTTTTTAAATACTGCTTTATGCCTTTCAAAATAGTGGTGTGGCCATTATGCGAGTATCACCACCCTGTCTCTTCTACCCTGGGAGGTATTCAGTGATAGTGAGGTTTGATGTGAAGAGAATATGGAACTGCAAAGGAATTTATGATGAGGGAGGGGGAAAATTAGAATACCCAGAAAAAACCAGCTGGTTTATGGTAACGTCTGCCATGTTTCCCTTATGCGGAAATCAAAAAAGAGTGTTTGGGGAATTATATCAGAAACTCTGTGATGGAAGACAAGTGGTACTGCAACGAAACCCCTATGGTCCACTACATTGAGAAGAATCTCTAATAATTTGATAGCCAATAGGAAGCTATTCCACTGTTGATCTTTATTAACAGGAGATGTAATTTATAAAGTCACTGTGTAACTGATGTAGGCTGTTTCCCATTGTTTGTTAAGTAATCTGTACATGCAGACCTAGACATGGAAAAGTAGAAGTAAATTCTTGAAAGTTTATATTTTTGAAGGTGTATTTAGTTTGTCTGATAAATGTGAGATACTGCGTGGCCACAAAAAAGAAAGGGTGGGACTGGTAACCTTTTTCTAGTAGCTGCTGAGAAGTGTGTGACAGGTAATCATCATTGTGCTGTCAGACAGTGGCACATTGTTAATGTTGATAGTTTGTTTTGAACAGAAAAAGAGATATCTGTTGTTTACTATATTTTAATGCTTTAATAATATTATTAGTTTTTGTTTCATGTCAGAAACATTTAATCTGAAGTGAATGAACCATTTTCCTTCACAAAATTAGGTAGATCATTGGGAAAAATATTAATTTTTTAGTCTACAATTTTTTTTTGTATATTTTTCATCTAGAAAGAAATTGATAGTTTTTTAATGATTATGGTATATTTATTTTGGTTTTTGTATTTCTTGTATTTTTATCATCATCATCATCATCATCATCATCATCATCATCATCATCATCATCATCATCATCATCATCATCATCATCATCTCATTAATTTGTACTGTTAGTTCTCAGTTAAAATAATTGTTGACTTTTATTTTTAGTAACAAGAAGAAGGAAGTAGTGAACAGCATCAATGTAAATGGTGGTATTTCACATCAGAAGTCATCATGGTGCCCCAAGATCTTCTTCAACCATAAGTGTTTCTCTGGTCCCTACTTGAGTAAGGGCAAGCTTGCACAGTTGCCCAAGGCAGTCGGCCCAGGACCAGTCACTCTTGTGATGCGGGAAGTACTTTCCATGCTCATCTCTGTTGCATACAAGTCAAGTCGTGTACTAAAAGAGCTGCAATGCAATACCAAACCTAAGCCTGGCATGCACCTCGAGGTCCTCAAAGCTAAGTGAGTTTGCATTGTTTTCCTGTACTGCCTTTTTTTTTTTTTAACTAATACGTAACTGTTTGGGGTTCTGTCTATAACTCTTCAGTGGTCATTGATTTCTCTAGAGGGATATTTTATGATTTGTCTTAAATTAAAAGTTTCTATGACAAACAGTGTAACCTCTATTTTTCCTTAAGAGCATGGCCATGCATGCCTAAGATGTGTGACTGCATATAGTATTCTGCACTTAAATACTGCTGATAAATTTTATTAAAATATCTCTAGATTTTATTGGAGTTAGTGATTCTATATCTCATCATTAATAGGTTTGTTTCACATGAAATGTTGGCTATCAGTAATACACTTAATTTACTGAAGAAGAAATAGATTTTAATTTGAACCGAGAGATTAGGCGCAATGGTAACACATTGTACTTATATTCGAGACGACTTAGGTTCAGTTTCCACCTTTGCCATCCCGATTTTGGTTTTCCATGGTTTCCAACAATTGCTTGATGCAAATGCTGGGATGGTTCCATAATAAGTATCTGTTCCCCTACAGCAGCAAGCCTGCTTAGGCATTAACACCATTTACGCTAAAGCTTGTCTCTTTTTCAGTTTACCAGGGTAACTACTATGCAAGTCTCAGGTCTCTGCCCCTGGAAGGAATGTAGGAGGGAGTGGCGAGTGCCGTCCCGAGCAACCCTCCTCTCCCCAATACCCTCACAAAGACAAGGACAAGTAACGGTGTTGCGACACAAACACAGTAGTAGTTTCTGAAGCAAAAACATTTCCTCACCATTTTAAAGTGGCCGTGCCAAGTCGTTTTCGGACTCAGATTCCTTGTTTGCTGAAACAGTAGTGTCGGTACTTTTGTCACTATCAGTATCACTGCTGCTTGCCTCTAAATAGATGATGATGATGTCCACTATGTCTGGAAGTATGCAGTCTTTTTGCCAGTACTGTACCTCTATTTTTCAACATGTTTACAATACCCCTCCCAATCTTGTTTAGTGACCGACGAAATAGCTGTTTCTGTAAGTTCTGCCAGCATTTTGGAGTTCGAGCCCCATTAACAGAGGCACTATCTCAGCCCGGTTAATACATGGTGGGAAGGGGGGCGGCGGAAGCTGGTAAGCGATCATTTTTTTGTTGATCTGCCCATTGCAACCTGCCTTGACAGAAATTCCAACAGATGGGTGGATGAGCATTATTTCCCTAGAAATGTTAGCTTTCCTGTCTCGTGAGTTTACTTACATTTTCAGCAGCACTAGAATTTCAAGATACTGTAAGAGAGAATTCACTAGGATTCTGAACACGAACAAGGAACAAAGAGAAAATGTGATAAGGTAGAACAAAGGGAAGTTTAACCAATTAAGTAAATAGACAGAGGGTTGTGTTACTCATAGGATATCATTTCTTGAAAGTATCAGATGTACAATAGGACGGACACGTGCGAGTGTGTAGTTGCGCAACATTTTGCTGGCTTAGGCCATCTCCATCAGGCGCACAATATTGTGGTCATCCTTTCATGGGCATGTTGCCATATTCGCCCAAGTACCCTGCACACATTTTTTCCATAATTTGGATTACAAAAATGGGGGTGTGCGGCTTACGTGGATAGTTTGTATATGAAGGCCGCACGCTATGCGGGTAGGTAGCTGGCGTGTGCTGAGACTTGACAACAGTGCAGGTGGCATTTACTGTGGGTGAAAAGCTGAAAGTAATTAGGGAAGTCGAAGAAATAGGATACTGTGCAGCAGATCGTAAGTATGACATCCTCGAGATTGGCGCCAGATGAAAAACTGGTTACAGGATGGCAATGTCAACAGGAGGGTTTTTCGAGGGAAGAAAGCCAAATTCCCACAGGTTGACAAATGCTTGGTTGAGTTTATGTATAACTGAGCTACAGCAGTTCGGTTACACAGTTTCAAGAGATTTGTGCAAAAAGCAAGCCTTGAAGATTGCCTGAGAATTAAGTGTATATCAAGAGTACAAAGCAAGCACAAACTGGGTTTATTGGATTTGGAATGGCCTATCTGTGTGGCGTAAAATCACTTTTCCAGCGACTACCTGAAGCTTACAACGATAAGTTTATATTTTCTTTTTTTAGAAAAACCAAACTTGTCATTGAAGAAAGGGGGCATGCGGCTTACTTGTGTGCGAGGGGTACTTGGGTGAATATGTTATTATCAAGAAGTACCAGCCTGTAAGTACCTCAGCACTCTGTTTGTTTACTTAATTGGTTAAACTAGTCGCCAAAGACTTATTCACATAAAATTACAAATAAAACAGAAAGAGTTGTGCACAAGTACTCACAGGATGGTACTTGCAGATAGAAACACACACACATAGGATGAACACATTTCTCCACGGACGCGCGGTCACAACGTTTTGCAGACTACATCTGCTTCATCAGGTGAGTGGAGGCACACTGAAGTCTTATTGTCCAGCGGTGGTTGGTAATCAGTACACCTAGCGGCCAGAGGGCAAACTAAGGTGCGGTGGGAAGTTTGAAATAAGGGTTTGTTATCTGAGGTTAAGGCCAGGTGGCTGTCTGGATTTTGTAATGTATTGATGTGCCAGTTCCCAGCGTCTTAATTCTGCTTTGTTTTTGTTATTCAACTGTGGTAGAGCCCTCACCACTCTGGTTGTATAACAGGAATCAAAGTTGGAGTTATGAAGTGCTGC
>PNEQ01001447.1:0-11948 GCA_003012365.1 Medauroidea extradentata | reverse complement strand
ATGCAGCACTTCATAACTCCAACTTTGATTCCTGTTATACAACCAGAGTGGTGAGGGCTCTACCACAGTTGAATAACAAAAACAAAGCAGAATTAAGACGCTGGGAACTGGCACATCAATACATTACAAAATCCAGACAGCCACCTGGCCTTAACCTCAGATAACAAACCCTTATTTCAAACTTCCCGCCACACCTTAGCTCGCCCTCTGGCCGCTAGGTTTACTGATTACCAACCACCGCTGGACAGTAGACTTCAGTGTGCCTCCACTCACCTGATGAAGCAGATGTAGTCTGCGAAACGTTGTGACCGCGCGTCCGCGGAGAAATGTGTTTGTCCTATGTGTGTGTGTTTCTATCTGCAAGTACCATCCTGTGAGTACTTGTGCACAACTCTTTCTGTGTTATTTGTAATTAGTAGCCTAGCGGCCTTTCCCGCCATTGTCCTATTATTCACATAAAAGGGAAGGTTAATTTAGAATGCACTTTATTCTTCAAAAAGTGAAACGCAAGAGCACCCATGGGGAGGCAAATGCGGTGACCAGGGTCTGACTTGACATAGTGCGGCTGTGATTGCTAGTTCTTCCTGGCCACTTTCTGAGGTTTCGTTCCATCAAGACGGCAGCAAACACTGAGATACTCAGTCCAGAGAAGAGTTATAAAATCAAATAGTAAATGCAGTAAGCTATAGCGGAGATAACAGCTTGAGTGAAGTAGTTTGATGGCACAGCGAAGTGCATGGCAAGAGGGTACACACACATGCTAGATTTTTGGGATGAAAAATTAGCATCTTTTATACACCTGCTGTTGGTTGTCGAAGGTGAGTGAGCATTGGACTACCCGTGCATCTTGGTGGTAGGGATGCGTGGTTAAATGTATGTGCAAGGAGGCAGGAGGGATAAAGGCCATTCTTTTGGGTCTCATTAAAAATTCAGTATTTGCAAAAACAGCGTAAATAGGAACCCGTGACCTAAACAGCAACAGCTTTGTCTTGTAAACACTGTCAAGTGTTAAAATCAGTAGGATTGACCTGTACGCATGTAAATGAAAAAATATTGACTTTCGTAAAATAAAATTTTCCTCCAAACTTAACCAAAATAAAATAAAAAATTCACTATTTAGGAGCTTTATCATACAAATATTATATGGATGGTACAAAAAATCCTTTCCATGTTTGCTAATATTTAATTTTGAGTGCCCTTTTTTCTCTTGAAATTGGTAAGTTTGTACATATTTATTTCTTTGTTTAGGTACATGTCAAACACATACAGAGCAAGTGTAGCTATTGTAACATCAGCTGATAAAGTTCCTGAGTTCTGCAAAAATGTGTGTAAAAAACTGCAGGTATGCCCACACCTGTTTGGACCAAACTTACTGGGTGATGATGGTTGTCCTGAAAACTGTAGTACTTTATCGAAGACTCGCTTCAGTAAGTATTCAGAAATAAATTTAGTCTACATTTTTATATTTTGGTATAGAGGAGTTAATTTTGATATAGCAAATAATTACTAAGAAATTTGTAAATTTAAATGTGAAAATGTTTGTGTAAAAAATTGACAGCAAGTGGAATGATTAAAATTTATGTATGGTTAATTCTCAGCTAACCTCACTAATAGATGAGTTAATTCACAGTGATAAAAAATTTTCTTACTGTTGTGTCCTACTAATTAATTTTCGTGCAATGCTAATAAGTACCAGTTGCACAGAGTTTCCAGCTTGTTATTAACAGGTTTACCTGTCTGTGAAAGTTGCAATTTAATAAAATTACAGATTTGAGATAAATTCAAATGCGGTAAAACCCTGACTAACCGAACTGAAGGGGGGAAAGCTGTTCTGGATTACGATTTTTTCAATTAAACCAAGAACTGGTTTTGAAATTTTTTAATTTACATGTAGGCTACTAGTACTTACATATACATACTGTGTACAGTTTGAAGTTCCGAAACACATAATTTGAAGAACTAACTAATGTACAGGTAAATTAAGTACTGTATATGTATTCTCTCTCACACACACACACACACACACACAAAAAAAAAATATATATATATTTATATATATATATTTATATATATATATATATATATATAGAGAGAGAGAGAGAGAGAGAGGAGCATAAATAACATTTTCTTCTCTTTAAATTTTTTCAAATTTAGTGTGGGTGTGAACAGAGACCGTAGTTGGTACAGCAGTCATTTATAATTTTCACATTAAAAACCAAGGCATTAAATAAGGTACTGTACTGTAACAGGTAACCTACTGAAAGACATACATAACAAACCTAGACTTACCTCTTGTGCTCTGAAACCATCATCAGCTTTCACTCTGTTGTCCTTGTCGTCTACTTCTGGCTCTTCAATCAAATCAGCATCTGACTGCAGCACTGTGCCTACAATTTCTTGGTCTGCGATTTCTTCCAAATCGACGGCGACAAGCCATTCGTCCACTTCGCAAGCCTCCAGGTCTTCACATCCAGGAATTCGTTTTGCCATTTCTGAATCAATTCTTTCCACGTAAATCAAAGACATAATCAATTATAGAAATTATCCGATTCTGCCCATCACTAGCATAGCCGGCAGTGTTCCTCACAATGATACAGTTCGTTGCAGCTGGGCTGAAAAATAAAGTTGACACAGCCTGCCTTCCGTGTGATGTCACAGGAACCACATACAATATCTAAACACAATTTGTGGTGGGATATCAGGTTATGTTACCATGAGGTAGGTAAAAAACATGTGATATAATACTATATATAGTCAGACCAATAATCCATCCTTCGTTGCATCCCTCTCGTTTATGTTTATTTTCTCTTGTTTATGAACCTCACACTAGTTATTTCCTTTTCCGCAATCTTGCTTCTGATTGCCGGGTAGCAAGTCAGCCTTGTCTTTTGATGAGATGATAAGTATCACGAGCGATGTAACTACCTATGATTGGCTCGTGTCACATTGTGCCACTTTGTGTTGCGTTGCACTATTGTGTAGACTGTTGAGGACTGTAACTTTTTTTAGGATGTATGATTTCAGAATCATAATTTTTGTCTTTTTATGGACCATTGTAATTAGAAAACATTACAATTGTCTTTTTTTGGGCAAAAAAATTCTTTCATGATAAGTAGCTACACTTGAAAATTATATTACTATTTGACATTATTACATACTCTACTACAGCCCCTCGACACATCTGTCTACTTCAGTCTCTTGATTAATTTTAAACGTGGCATAAGCCAAACTCTCTGGAAGGGGCTCACACATCTCATCACAGGTTTTATTCTCATTTGCTGTCTCAAGGTCATGCTAATAACAAACTATTTATTATAACTGACCCCTCTAGAACCTTATTGAAAATACAGTACTGCACTATCACACAAAAGATGCAAAAACTATACTGGAAAAAACCAGAACACAAATGAAAAACAAAACCAACTATACCTCTGCACAAGGCCAACCGGCTGTAATACTACTTATTACACCATTATTTATAGACTTTTGTGGACTACTTTAACTCATGACTGCATTTTTCTCTTTAATTTCGGAAACTGAGACAACTAAACAAAAATATTATTTAACTAAAATAATGTTAAACTACATGGGAATTACTACAAACATCTTAATATAGCTTCAATAACGAAATACAAAAATAAAGCTGTAATCTCGCAATGCCACAACACAATAAAGGTAATATTTTTAGTTGTGGGTACATTTCAACATCGCAAACTTATGTTAATATACAGGTTATCAATATATGTACATTCAAAATAATATGGTTACTGAGGCCTAACAACAAACACTTTTTAAAGTGAAACATGTAAGATTATTTTAAAACAATTATTGAAATGGGGGCAAATCCATTCTTTGGACATTTGCCATTACAGCAAATGGTGCATCACAGAAAATCAGAGAATATACACAGACACACAAATAAACATCCAAAGAAATGTTTGACAACTGGCAAACAAGGGCAAACACGTGCGATTACACAAGGAATTAGTCAGTGATCAACAAAACAAGAAAATAAATCGACACAAGCACGTAATACCAACCAAGAAAGGTTGTTGTCGGTATGGAAACAAAAAAGTAATTTAATTCCACAGAAGGAATTTTGTCGGTAAGTGGTGAAAGAATGAGACAGACAAATATAACTACAATAGCAAACTGAAAGAAACCAAGGGAGCAAAAAAATTTCTTCTTGAAGATGAACCAACAGAGACATGGACAAACACAATATTTTTCTTGCAGCAAAACAAAATTCAACATTTCAGCAACTGTAATCTGTTTCCTTCTTCAGGCACCCACACAGTCTGAGAAATACCTGCACATTGTGAATGGGCACTGGAAAACAAGGGGTTTATATACGTACACCCCCCCCTCCTTTTGTCTCTGCCAATAGCATTGAGCTATCCCCTGATTGGCTAGTGTTTTTCTGCAATGTTGGCTGTGACTTAGTTATTTTTTTTGAAAATGTATTTATTTTGTAATTATTGCTAACCAAATGTTTTTCAAATCAATACTTTGCTGGCTGAATGTACCGTCACTGATTATGAATGTAGATTTTGTTTCCTGTGTCATTGGAGTAGCATTTTCCCAGAGTATTCTATGGCTTTTGTCCCAGGCATGTTCTGCTAGTCTGGATTTTTGAACGTCACCCTTCTTAACACTGTTTTTGTGTTATTTTATGTGTGTAGAAGGGGTTCTGCCAGTCTCTCCAGTGTATACACAGCCACATTACAGAGAATCTGATACACAGAGTTTTGAGTTTGTGACTTGTCTGACTTTGGTTTTACCTACTTTTGTTACCATGCTTTTTATGGAATGATCTGATTTGAAAGTTGTTTGGAGTCCTGTTTGTTTTATTGCATCCGTATGATCTTTTTTCCGTACATAATGTCACAAAGATATTGGACAAGTCATATAAATTACATAAGATAAAGTTATGTATACGTTTATATACAATAAAAATTTTTAACGGTCTTCATTATTCTTGAGCAAATGTTCAGTCAGCATTGGTTGGACCACGTCTTCATTAATCTGAAACAAAATAGAAAAGTGAGGAAGACACGGCATATGCGCTGCATTATATAAGTACATATGTGATTTAATGTTTATGATTCAAGTACTCTTCTACTGAGTAAAAGGCATGTTCGGCAAAAAGTCCTTCAGTTTCGTATTGAAAAGTTTAGGATTTGAGAAGAACAATTCTTGTAAATGTATTGGCAATTTGTTGAAAATGTGACTACCGGAATAGTACGGCCCTTTTTGTACTAATTTAAAATTTACAGAGTGCATGTGAATGTGTTTTTTATTTCTGGTGTCGTGTTTGTGAAAGAATTTGTTTTTCTGAAAAATAGTAGTAAATATATTTATTCACACGATAATGACAAAATCTTGGTGTTTTTAAAAAGTGGTCTACAGAAGTCTGTCTGTTTTGTACAGTTCATTATTCTAACTGCTCTTTTTTTTGCATAGAAAACCCTTTTTTATTGTCAGTGGAATTGCCCCAAAATATGATGCCTTATGTCATGATGGATTGAAAATATGCAAAATAGACCATTTTTATTGTTTCCTTGTTTAGGTTTCAACAATGTCGAATATAGCAAAACAAGCAGAACTGAATTTTGGTAAAATATGTTCAGTGTGGGATTTCCAATTTAGAAAAGTGTCCACTTGTATGCCAAGAAATTTAGTTTTAGTTGTTTCATTAATTTTTTCTGTATTACTGGCAATATTTATGTTGATCCGTTTGCTGTTCGTTGTCAAGAAATTCATAATATGTGTTTTATTTATATTAAAATTTAAGTTGTTGGCAGCAAACCGTGAATTCAACTTTGTAAACGTGATACTTGCTATTCATCTATGTTCTTCTTCTGAATCGCCAGAGACTACGATATTTGTGTAATCCACAAATAAAATAAGTGTAATGTTAGGGTTCAATGAACATGGTAAATCATTTATGTATACTAGGAATAGTACTGGACCTAAAATTTAGCACTGCGGTACTTCATACTTTATTTTACCAGGTTTTGAACAAAAGGAATTATTTTTAATTATTTGTTTAAGGAATTTTTTTCTTTCTTTCTTTATTTCCAAGTTATCCAGAATATACTGGAAGGAAGTTGTCATAATACAAACATAGAACATAAACAAGCACAGAACGAACATAAGTATAAATACAGTAATCCCTCAGTATTCGCGAACTCAGTATTTGCGAACTGTCTTATTCGCGGGAAAATAATTGTGACCTTTTATTTAATATTCGCGAGTAAAATTTGCGTATTCGCGAGCGAATGTGGGGGAAGAAGAAACAAAACAACAAAACACCATACCAATAATACCGCGCTCTCTCTGCTGTTCACGTGTCTTTGTCAGTTGCCTACTCACACATCACATCGATATCGATGATATACGATACATCGTTCTGGCACACACATACACATGCACTACTTGGTATACACACTGCAGTGAGAACTAGTGAGCAAGTCTCGAGTCATAGATAAAAGTTAGTTTTGAGTTACGATGGCTACGTAGCACAAAGGAAGCCTATGCGCGCCTGTTTCTAAGTGAAAGAAAGTGGTTTTAAGTTTAATTAAAAAAATTGAAATACTAGACAAGTTAGAAAGTGGTTCTTCAGCAAGTGCGGTTGCACGTGAATACAACATGAATGACTCTACTGTGCGTTCCATTAAGAAAAAAGAAGTAGAAATACGTAAGTCTGTAAAGGAAGCTGCTCATCAAAGTGCAAAAGTGACATCTGTGGTGCGAGATATTTATTACGAGAAGATGGAAAAGAGACTGAACTTATGGATTGAAGAAATGGTGGCCAGGAAATTGGTTGTCGATGGAATAGCCCTCAAGCAACAAGCACTTGAAATTTATGAACATGTAACAAGTGGTGTGTATAGCCCGAGGCCATTCACAGCTAGTAAAGGGTGGCTGGAAAGGTTTTTAAAAACCGTTACGGCTTACACAACATTAAATTAAGTGGAGAAGCTGGCTCAGCAGATAAAGCAGCTGCAGATGCTTTTGTTCCAGTATTTTCGAAGGTGATAGAAGAGAAGGGCTACACGAGTGAACAAGTGTTTAACGTAGATGAAACGGGCTTGTTTTATAAGCAAGTAGGGTCTCGTACTTACATTACCAAAACTGTTTCTAAGTTCCGTGGATTCAAAGCATATAAGGATCGCGTAACTTTATTGTTGGCCACTAATGCTAAGGGTGACTTCTATTCCAAGCCTTTGTTAGTGTACAGGGCAGAAAACCATCGGGCTCTCGAAGGCAAAGACAAGAGACAATTGCCAGTTTACTGGCATGCTAATAGGAAGGCATGGATGTCAGGGAAGTTTTTTTTGGACTGGTTCAAGAACTGTTTTTTCCCTGAAGTTAACATTTATCTTCAGTCCAAGAACTTGAGTTTTAAGGTTCTGTTGACACTAGACAATGCTCCTGTGCACTGTAAGGACGATATTCAAAATGCACATCCCAATGTTGAAGTTTTATTTATGCCGCCTAATACAAGTGCCTTAATACAACCACTAGATCAAGGGATAATTAAGGCATTCAAGAGCTACTACACAAGAAATGTCTACAAAGCTGCCTGTTCAGAACTTGCTACTGACGTGTCATTAACAACGGTGGGGTACTGGAAGAAACTAAACATTTGTGGTGTTATAGATTTTATACAGGCTGCATGGAAAGAAGTCTCACAACAATTAATAATTGCTGGAAAAACCTGTGGGAAGAATGTGTAACGTAACAAGTACGAACGTTGTTGGCGAAGCTGATGTAGTAGTGAAAGACATTGTTCGAATGGCTAAAGAGATTGGTGGTGAAGGTTTTGAGGATATGAGAGAGGAAGAAGTTGACAAGACATTATTAATGCCAAGGTGCAAGAACCTACAACAAACGAGTTGGATGAGCTAGCTAAAGACAGCAGTGATAGCAATGACGAGGACAGCAATCGATAGCAATGACGAGGACAGCAATCAGGTTACTGAGGTGAAGGCGTTTTCTTCCGTTAAGCTTTCGGAATTATTAAACGATACTGAGTAACTGTGCAAAAAGTTTCAAGAATTTGATCCAATTTTAGAACGAAGTTTAAAATTAATGAAATTGGTTGAGGCTGCACTGCTTCCTTTACGTCGAGGTTCTGAAAGATTTGAAACGTCAAGCTAAACAGACAACATTGACGCAGTACTACAATTGTAAAACTTGTCCGCCGGTTAATAAACCTGACACCTCGCCGCAACCAGGATGTTCACGCGATACGGAGCCGGAGCCGGAGATAGAAGACAGCAGTATCGATGACCCGATGAGCACGGAGGAAGAAGATAGGCGAGAGGAAGAGAAGTGATTCATTATCAACTGAAATTGTCGACTCTGTCATTCTTCCGGTAACACTAACCTTGTGTACCGTACTGTATTTCACGTTTTTCTCTCAATGATAAAACTGTCTACCACAAGTGTAATGCTTACGAACTTAATCCGTATTGCTGGTGATTTAATAATGTCTCTGCCTTACGTTGTGTTACTACAGTTTGTGTACTTTTCCTATGTATGAAACAAATTGCAATAATTTAGTTTCTTTTTGATAGCAAGACAGCATGTAACTGCTCATATAAAATACATTTTAAAAACATTTGTCATATAATTTAAAATTTTTTTTTGGTAAAATGAGGGTTTGGAAACCTAAACTAGTTTTTCCCATGTGTTTATGGTCTCGGTATTCGCAATTTCAATACTCGCGGAATTTTTGAAGAACCTAACCCTTGCAAATACGGAGGGAACACTGTATATAGAAACTAATAAAATTTGTCAGTGTACAGCATATTGAAAACATAGATATTGTAAATACACAAAATATAATATTCATATTTGACGTATCATTAAATAGGGATATTTCAACACTGGTTATGTATTAGTAGCACGTGTATTTTGTTCATATTGCGTAATAATAAGTTATATTATATTGAATTGTTTTCACAACATTAAACACATCTATAGCAAAATGTACACCTAGATAACATTGTTGATTTACATAAATTCCTTAGCTGCTTACTCTACACGTCATATACTCGTTTACAGAGTAAAATTCCTTTTCTGTTAGAAAAGCCTTAAGTTTAGTTTTAAATACATAGATTGAAATTACAAAAATTTTTTATTGAGGTAGGGAGCTTATTAAAAAATACGATACCACTAGATTTAGGATTGTGCGTAAACATTTTAGTTCAGTGTCCTGGTACATGAAGATTATTGTAACCTCTTGTGAGGTGATTGTGAATATTCTTATTTAATTTGGAGTCAGTGTTTATCTCTACAAATATTACCATTGTCTGATAGATGTTGTACAAGCAGGGAAACATCAGAATGTTGAGCTCTTTAAATAAGGGTCTACAATGATACATTTTATCCCTACCTATCCTTATCATCTTCCTGAAGTCTAAATACTTTTCTCCATTGTGTGGGGTTTCCCTAAAAATAATACCATATTTAAGATAGGAATGTACGTTAGTGAAGTACAGAGCTAGTGTCAATTCAATACAGCAAACTTTTTTAATTGTGTGAATGGCATAACATGTTGAGGACAATTTCTTACAGATAAAATTTATATGATCATACCAGGCTAAATTTTTTACATGTTCTTTTTGTTGTCTATCTGAAAGGTATGAAATCATCAGTTTGTTAGTTATTCCTGTAACACCATAAAATCTTCATTTTTCTATGAGCAAGTTATGATTTACAAAGTCAAAAGTTTAAGTGAGGTCACAGAAAATTCCATATTTATTTCCTAACCTTCTTATTTTCTTTAAGAGGCCGATAACATATGGGCTTACTAGAGTTCAAACAGGTTTTTTGATTGCTTTTTCTTTTATATCTATATAGGAGACCATTGTGTTTGCATAATAATTTTTTTACTGTTTACAGTTATTTGGTTATTTTTGTTCATTCGCTTTCCTCAAGGTGTCAGTGCCTCTGATGTGTCATCTACAAAATTTTTTCGTTCCCTTGGTGTTTTTTGTTTGCCGTAGTTATATCTGTCCGTTTGTCTCGTTTTTTCACCACTTACAAACAGAATTCAACATGTAAACTAAAGAAAACTCTAAAACTTCTCCCTGCATATTTGCTTTTTGCATAAACATGAATTTTACTCTGTCACTTGATTAAATCACATGAATAAAAATTTTATTTAGCCAAGATGCTTAGAGTAAGTACTTCGAAGTTTCAGGACATGGTCTGAGCAAATAAAATAATTTTTTTAATCAAAGGTTTTGGTACTGTTAAAGTGTAAATTTTACTTGCGGAGTAACACTGTGGAATGTCACCCTTATTGAAAGAGCAAATATCATGTTTGTTTGTCTTACCGTTACGTCTCTAGTTCAGTAGTGTGAACAGAAACTGCTATTAGTATAACCGTACACGGTTCACTACGGGAATTTGTAGTCACTTTGTTTTTGCACATTAGTAATATGCTGATCATAAGTGGGAGCATAAACTTTACTGCTAGATTCAAGTGAAGAGCCAGTGGGACCATCAGCGGCCACAATAACTTTAGTTGCAAACTTAATTTCCTGGGGGAGAATGAATTGTAGCTGTGGTGCTTGGCTTTGAGCAAGGGCTGGCTGTGGATGTTATAGAGGAAATTATGAAGTCACAACTAGAAAATGATATAGGAAGGGTTGTGGGAGGGTAGTTGGAATGCAGGCGAGTTGACGTCATGCATGAGATGTTGCCGACTATACAGCTAAGGTCATTTTTTTATTCACGCGTTCGCACCAATGTAGTGGTTTCAAACTGCGCTGTGTCTGAGACATTTTATTCACAGCGGAGCATATACTGTACTGTACAAACATGGTATTTTGTAAATAGGAATGTTCATAGTTATGATGTGCAGCATTTAAACAGGTTTGTACGAACATGTGAACAAAACAGGCTTAATGTGTTGTGGGTGCATTAAGTCATATGTTAAAATAATAGTTAAGCAGCTAGGTGTTATTATTTGGTTTGAGGTGATAGCATAATGCAGCAGCCGGAGGGAGGGGGGAATGATTGATTTCAAGACAACATTGCTGGAGCCAAGTTGCGCTTTCGGATTTTTTCAGTTCGTTTTGATGTGATTTCATTACCGTCAATGAGTAATTAAAAAAAAAAAAAAACCTGGTCACTATGTAATAAATGTACTGCAAAGAAAATCAATGTATGTGAAAAAAGGAATTGTGTCTTAAGTACTGTGTTATATTTTTCTTTTTAACTTCTTAAATTTTACTTTACATTCAACTTGGGAAAATAAATTTTTTCATAATTCTTTACACCATTCAGATGTCTCCAAATGGAGGTACATAATCGGAAAATTTCTGAGTTTTTACTTCATCCTCTCCCCTTTTCCCACAGTGGGTACAAGTTTCCACCACAATTAGAAAGAACTAACAGGATTCGTAAAGTCACCTGTTTAGGGGGTCTAGGTCGTACGAAAGGTAAGGGAGTGTGCTTCTGGTAGTTAATGGATTATGGAACTACAGTTATTGTCAATAAATATAGCTCGTTACATGTTTCCTGACAAATCATGACGGTTAACAAGAGTGGATAAACTCAATCTTACATTTGAGACTGAGTGAACCTGGCGAAATCCTCTCACTGCTACCTAATTCCTTGAATTTTTTATCTGTGAAAGATACGAATGTAGAGTACTTCTGTTTTGAATATGTGTCTGTTTAATGCTATACTTTTTAAAAAAGAAACTGATGTATTATCTCTCAAAATTACAACTACAACGACGCCATCTTGTCAACAACAACAAATTCCAGCGCGCCTGCCGGCCAGTACCCCAAAATAATACTGGGCAATAATGTCATATTATACCTCTATGCACAGTCACAACATTCCGCCCGCCTTGAACTACATCAGTTCAATGTGAATACACGTTGCAAGGCAAGGGACACAACTTCACTATTGGCCGCTTT
>PNEQ01001446.1:6075-18424 GCA_003012365.1 Medauroidea extradentata | reverse complement strand
CGATGTGTCGTCTGCAATCATCACGGCCACCATGCTTGACTGAAAATTCACAATTACACACGGTACAAAAAACACTATGCTCCGACACCTCGCTGGCTTTCAAACACTGCCACTCATGGGCATACTCAGTCCGAAACCGCTGCGCTGCAATCTTATGTCTTTTTGTGGTCGTGCATTCATCGTCCGACATGGTTGATCCATTGACGGAATTCCCTATGAATATTTACTTCACCTTATATGACTGTAATTTATTATAATAACCACTTTTCTACATTACTACAGATAACACACACACAAGCTACAACCGAATGTAAACAACAAATTGTCCTCGGCCCGAAGTGAAGTGATTGGCAACAGTGGAAGTAAGTTAGTCGCATGGTAAATCTGGTACGCTCACCGCATAATACGGGTACACGCGTAACAGAACAAGTCAAAAACTACCGCTACGAGTACCGAAACAATTGTACGTCTACTACCGCTTTAGTGGCAACGCTGTACGCATGGCCCCCCCCCCTACACCCACACACAAAGATATAAATACGCGTGGGCAGAAAATGACACTAGCTATTTTGCCGCGTATCCGTAGTATGCCGTACATCGTCCGGAGATTCATAGTTTACATACTTTGCCCGTAGAAACTACGGAGAATCCGTAGACGTTGGTATCCCTGAGAGTTACCGTATTTACTCGTGTAATCGCCGCATATTTTTGACCAAATTTTAGGCCCAAAAAATGAGGTGCGACCATTATAAGGGGTTTTCAAAAAATTACCTTCTACATTTTTTTTGGTGTAGAATATAACAAATGTACATTTTTATCTATATTTACTCGTTCATAACGTAAACATTTCTTCTCAAATAAAGAAAAATATTTTGTCGGTGTATAGTAAAAAGGAAACATTAAGACTACAAAATCTTGTTTATCCATTCACGTGCGTCGCTCATTGAAAATTGTTTAAAATTATCCCGCATAAGTCGTTTACATTTTACGGTCCATTACATGTGCGCTATTATTTCCCGTGAAGTAGTTTATAAACAAATCCGATTCACGCTTAAAATGTTACAACTCTCCAGATGCCGTTACGTTATCAACAGAGCATCATCAAAAAGCGAGCGTGACTCATTGTGTCCGGCTTGGGCATGGATGTTGTGTTGTTCTTTCACCACCCACATCGGCTCTTGAAAACATCGTTGTTAAAGGGGCGTAAAACCTTCTCACCAATTTTTCTATAACGCAATGCAAAGCAATGATTTTTAACATTTCCATTTAACGTCCGGGATAATTTGTTTTGTAAACCTGTCTTCATGGTACATACCAGAACAAAATAATTTTCCGTTTAGGTGTCATTATAACCCGTAGTTACCGTCATTACACAAGCACCACACTGAAATGTTTGTTTACGACACACATGCGTGCCTGGCTCGCTGGGCGAAGAGGGAGGAAAAATAAATAAGTGAGAGGTCGGCCTGCTGCGTTGCATCTTTACTCACGCGTCGTGCACCTCGCTAGCAACATTTTACCACACAGAACTAGCCAGATATTTACTGTGGGATTGTTAAAGGCTAAGTAGCGATGGACGAAATCGTTATAAAGTTTAATACTGTTCTAAAATATAACGTGATAAATTAAAATCCAGCAGAAAAGATTTTTTATGTCTTTTAACAAAAAAATTATTAATTAAAAATTATTAAATTCTTTAAAAATTCTGTCCGAGTTATCCGAAGTCCGGGACATCGAGGTGCAAGTTATCGAGGGTTCACTGTGATGTTTAAATATATTTGATTTTTTTTTTTTTTCCGGTATTTGCTAGACAGTCTATATTTTTAAAACACAGTTGGATTAAACTAACGTAAAATAGCTAAAATGTGATAAAAAATGTGACCGATATTTCAAAATAAGTAACGTTGATAAGAAAGGGCTACGCTAGTTAAAAAAAGAGGGACAACCAATAAGGTGACTTCGTAATCGTTTCTTCGGTCTGATAGTGCATAAAAATTTAATATTGCAGATCTTCGCGATTCGACCAAAGTAGGAAATAATGTTGTTCATTTGAAAATATGTCTAATTCATTTACTATAAATCAAATTTTTGTATATTGCTACTAAAGATCGTGTGGTTTTTTTTATTTTTTTATTTTTTTTTTTATTTTTTTTATCCCCCCCCTCCCCCTCAGAAATAAGTGCAAGTTAAACAACCAAGATGATATGTATACCAATTCTGGAGGCGTTGATAATTCTTTTCGAGTCATGAACAAGAGCAGTGCGGGGGACACAAGGTACTATTCCAACGATCTACGCATGTATATATATTGCTTTAGGTGAATTTTTTTTTCTAGTTATGAAAACCTGCAGGTATTTCATTTCTCAGGAACAATAAGGTGCCAAAGCTGTCTTCATACAAAAGAGGACTGCATAATTTGTACAATAGATGTGCCCTGGCATGATTTAAGAATATATTTTGAAGTAAGAATGCTTTCTCCTTTAGCCCCATAACTTAGTTTCTGTACAGACTGCTGCAGCTCGCGATGCTGAGATCGGATAAAGTTCTCGGTCACAGTGCACAAATAAGTTAACTATTTTGTGTTTTACTATTAGTCTATTAACAAACACGTGGCTCTGCTTTGCGGCGAGACAGGATGCTAGTTGCACGTGACTATCAGTCGGTAGTTAATGCGCACTCAAGCACAATCTGGCTTGTTCGGCGAGAAGGGAGAGGGGTGAGTGTTTATTGGCTGGCGTTGACAGTCAGGAGGGATTGTATCTATGTTTAGCGACGTGTTTCGTACAGCACAGAACTCAAAAAGGAAATTGCAACAGATGATTTTCCTTAAATTTTAAATTTTTTGACTCAAATTTTTCACGGTTCCCCAAAAAAGGTTGAAAATTACTATTGCTATGCCACGTCGCGTCTCGAACTGCTTAGCTGTGATAAGGACACGTGGAAGTTCAGGCAGGACAGTGCGTGGAGAAGTGAGGGGGAGCATTAGGACATAAGGCAACGTTAGTCATCACGTCTCGCATATGTCGGTGATGCGCAGGCGGCCTAAGCACCCGGCACGCGCTTCTACTTTTCCAGCCGAAGATTCTAGCATTTTTAAACAGTTATTTTTTTGTTTCACAGACTCATATTACTAATTTATGATAACTGCATTATGTTCTTGCTTAATGTACGCATAATAATTTTTAATTAATGTTTTACTGCGCTCTATTTCACTTTGCTTAGCTTAGGCAAATTTTTGAAATATTAATTTTTCAACGGTTTCTGGAAGTTATGTCGTTAGATCGCCGAAGTCATTAGATCGCCGAAGTCGTTAGATCGCCGAAGTCGTTAGATCGCCGAAGTCGTTAGATCGCCGAAGTCGTTAGATCGCCGAAGTCGTTAGATCGCCGAAGTCGTTAGATCGCCGAAGTCGTTAGATCCGATGTCGTTAGATAGGGGTTTACTGTATTTTAAAACCCCAGTGTTCTCGAGAAAAGGGTTATGTTGTAGAGAGGGTGAAATAAAAGGGGTTGTTAGGAAAGTGTTTCACAGTTTAACTCACCTTTTGATGTTTGGCACCACGAATATGGGCAGCATAGGCATCTGATCCAGTACATGTTACATCACACAATTCACATCTCAAAGCATTTCCACCACGCGGAACTGGGGCAGCGCCAGCCTTATGAGAAGCTTCCTTCTTTTTATGCTTCTGACCTTCCAAATGCTCACGATACGTCTATAAAAGAAAAAGTACACACAAATCACTAATATTCTCACATACACAAAATATACCAGAAGAATATAAAAATTATTCTAAATTTTTAATTTTGTGCATTTCATGCTAATCTCTGAATTGTTAATATTTTACAATAAATTTAAAAACTTAGTGATCACCCTTAATTAGGGGGTTGTCCTGATGGAGGTGGAAGCTCTTAAGGGGCTTTCTATTAGAAGTGCTTAGTGTGAGTCCCGAGTCCAAGTTGTGTTTTGGGTATTCAGAGGATTTCTCCTTGGTTTTCCCGAGGTCTCGAGGGTCTCGGATCAGATGAACAATAGTGGAGGCCCCAGTTGACGATGCCGGCGCATTCCCTTTCCTTTCGGACCTCCCACTCCACAGGCCATGGAGGGGTAGGCCCGGGAGGGGAGTGGGTGGTCTGGTTCCGTCGACTGGCAATAGGGGCGAGCGCATCGGGAAGCTGAGCTGGCGGCCACTCGAGCAAGAGAGCTCACTCTTGTGTCGGGCGTGGGCGAGGAGTGGTCTAGGCCGGGAAGCCCTCCTCACTGTGTAACGTGGCGGATTAACGAGTGCCCCGGATGGTATCCGAGACTTCATGGAGGTTCTCTGCGCCATTTGGCAAAGTGGGCAGGAGCATTGCCAAGGGACATTGCTGTTTGTGTGGTGAGTCCACCTAAACTGACGGCGAAACATCAAGATATGGGTGAGTCTCCGACTTTTTCCGAGCTGTTGCATTCATTGCCTATGCGAGTCCACTGAACTTGGGCTTATAGTGATCGTCTAGCTTCCGTTAATCTGAAGCACCGAGAGACGGCAAATGTGATTGTGCCTGGACTTGTACAGGTGGGCCAGTTTGTGGAAATTTAATGTCACCCTCGGGAAAAGGGGATTGACTACTAACCTGTAGGTTTCCCTGAAATTGGTGAAGACTGTATGTGGATGAACGTTGTGAGAGGCACTACTGAGTTGTAACAGAGAAATTCAAGAGTAAAATTGAACCATTTCTACTAGTAATAAGCATTGGGTATTTTATTGTTCATTATGGTGGGCGATCGATGTTTGGAATGTATGTAAATTATAACAACAGTGCACACGATGCACAAAGCTATATCGGATGTTTGTATTACATTGTAAAGACTTGTAATCTGAAAGTACCTGAATATAGTTATGATCAGTGAATTTACAAGACTTTGTTCAAGAATACAGTTGACCAACCTTGCAGCCTACATCTCTAAGAATAGGTAGGAGATTTTGCTCGAGTCTTGCTCCGTTTGTGTGGGCTTAGCCGTTGGGCTAAGTATTCAGGGAGTTAATTTGCTTAGGCCTTCGGCCCGAGAGAGTAAACCGGGCCAGTGTTAGGCTCAAACCAATACTGGACATTACTTCACACAGAACTGCCAACCTCCAATCACACTTATCAGTAATGGCAGTTAAATGAAAAAACGTGTAAATCAGGCGCGGTAAATTTGTACAAAAAACCTAAGAAACACACAAAAATTAACCAACACAATAACATGTGTTAAATAACCAAATATCTATGTGCTTATTATGTGCATAAGAACCACTGAAACAATATATATTTATATATGTATATTGCATTACTGCTAAAAAAATTTTTGCAGCCATATTTTTAGAAACTGGTAGCATGATTCTACACAAATTTCCAAATTATCTACTGCTGACGGTAAACTATGGTGAACTAAAATCCTACATAATTTTAGGCAGTTTTAAAATAGCCTGTTAAAAGTCAGATCAGGTTTATTAGGTCATATGACAAGGATGTTTCAAATACTAGAGGTAGGCCTAAGGTAAATTCCACTGCAGGAATAAATGAATATATTATAGACTATTTGCAAGGGAAAATTCATATTTATAGGCCCCTTAGTGATATCAATGCAACTAGTAGCAGAAATTGTCCCTTGCCAAACCAGTAACATTGAGCTTCTTAACTGTAATAGAAGTGACTTACCATAGGTTAGCAAGACTGTGTATGCATTCAAACAAATACTTCGGTTCACTTAGGCCTTCTGGGTGCACGCGTATTTCACGCTGATTTGTAACCAAACTATTTGAATTACTTGGTAGCTGACTATAACCGCCCAGCATTTATTACACACATTTCTTCACGTGTTACAAAAAACCACCACGTACAATAGAAAAATCACATGCATATTCATTACAAAACGAGTGGCAGTAACAGGTTAAAAGCTATAGAAAAGGAAAAAAGTAACTTCTTGATCAAAAAAAATGACTTAATACCATAGCAGATTTATCATTTTAAAAATATAAAATAATCTCTGAAAGGAATGTGCATTACAAAAATAATATAAAGAAAGAACCACTCCAACCACCTGATATCTTTCATTGTTCTATTTGAACAAAACATTGCAACTATTATTTATAACTAATATAATGCAGTTAAAAGAGATAATACAAATACAACAGTTCTAGGTTTTATAATACTAGCACATAGTAAAACAAAATATTAACTACACAAAATATAAAAATTTAGTAAAAGAGTGTGATAAACAATGTCCTTTGAAATTACTTCTCAGACACAATGTATTACAAAAAAATCAGAAACCAACTTCAAATTCTTTTTATCTACAGAATTTTCTACACTTTTAACAGTCTGTCTCTGCCTATTAGCATCCTTTAGATTCTTATTCTTAAATGCCTTCTTTAATCTTTTATTAGCTTCAGTCCGCAGTTTTGAAGCATTGTCAAGTATGTTGTCTTTTTCTCTTCACATTTTTATGAGCGCTTCATCTTTGACGATAGATTTTCTCTTCACATCCAGCTTCTTATTTTCTTATTCAGCTACCCTTTTCTCTTCCTCATTTTTTTTACTTCTTTTCTTTTTATTCTTCCTGTCGACGTCTTTCTTCCAAGTAACTATTGTAGATCTTATACGCTACACGTCCCATGTCAAGAAGTTCCTTGCTGATGGGAATAAAGTACGGCTTGTTGTCATATGCTGACAAAGTTCTTTCGACAGTCATTAGAGGATTCAATGTTCTTTCTGTATTGTAGCCCTGGCAGGTGTTACGGCTCTACATGAAGACGAGAAGCTCCTTTCAGCATATGCATTTCCACGTGACCGTGAAAGTGCAGCTTTTTACCACATTTATCACAGTTTGGTATTTAGGGCTGCCCCTGATGTCTCGTTTTTTCATACACTGTAGCCAGTACAAATCGACACGCTAATTCTGTGATCGATCCCTCTTGATCACGCCAAAGTTGCAACAACTTCCACTCATCCAACAATATGTCTGTAGGCACCTCCCATGGCATTACTCGTGCAACTTCAACAATGCTGTGGCAGCTGTTTGTAGAAAACCTTTCATATGGATGGAAGCAGGAAAAAATCTTGAGCAACGGGGAGGACAGAGAAGACTTTGTTATATATTTGACACTTTCAGCGTAACACTTCTCTGGGCTTGGAAACAAAACAGTTTTTTTTACAGCCTGCAAAATTTTAGAGATCTCATCGCTAAACACCATTTCAGTCACAGGAAGCAAGTGTTCTGAGTTGAGCAAACCCTCGCAGTTTCCAAGTTTTAATATTCTGAGTTAATTTAGTTTGCATATTCTGCCAAATAAAGTTCTCACTGAAGAATTTAAGACTGTGGCTCAACGTGTGTACTAGAGGCACTTCCTTCTTGAAAAATTTTGTCACGTGGATAAAAACAGCAGCACTAGTTATTATAAACATGACTTCAGCCTTTACTGTAGGTTTCTTCAGTAGTCTTACAACCTTTGTGTAGCTTGGTTTTGTTATCAAATCAGATTTTTTTTTTTTGGAATAAAGTCAAGAAAATATTTTATCGCAGCATCCCACTGTTCAAGCAATCTCTCAGCTGATGTTTGTAAAGTGAGCCACTTGCTAGACACATGTTTCATGATGTGATGTGGAATTTTTAAAATGGCTTGAACACTGCAGTAACTATTCCAGCAAGCCAGCCAGCAATGAAAAAAGTTATTAATTGCAAAAACAAGATCTGAGATATTTTCTCCAAGCTGTTCGATCCCTTTTACAAATGCATTATGAACAATGTTGATATTACATGTTCCAATATCTATCAAAAGTTTTTATCTGCACAAAAGAATCTGATAATTTATAAGGCGGGCTACTGCTTCGTTGACATTTGGTCCATTTGAACCAAGCATAAGAAGTTTGGATGATGGAAGACTGGCATTAGTCATTGCATCACATATTTTTCTGTTAAGACTGTAGTAATGGCAGTAGTCAAGTAAAATGTTTCCAAGTGCTGGCAAATAATTCATTTATGCTTGTTTGACCAATATCCTATACCAGTTTGCAATTGCTTTACTTCAGCAGCATTGGTAGCTTCATCGTAATACAAAGTAAAAAATGATCACTTCATTTCTTGTATCTGAAGCATTTTAAAATATGGTGCAAATGCATCTGTTACGGGGTAGTGAGCTTTGTTGTTACCAAGAGAAAAGTCTTGTGGTACAGAGTCATCAAACATTATCTGAAATGTTTCCCACAGTCCAACACAGGATGAAAACGAATAATCATTTGCTACACACTTCACATCCTATATGAGTTAAGCATCTGTAGTTTTGTCCTGAGAATTGTATAACAGAATTGATTAACAGGATGGAGACTGTACTGAAGACAACAATGTTGGCAATGAACTAGAGCACTGTTTGTCAGAAACACTGATAGAACTGGCTTGGGGCAGAATATGGAATTGATTTAAGGCCAACTTTGTTTCAATCTCCCTATCCTATAAAAATATCTTGCAAGAAAATGCTACTACAAGATGGGTTAAAACAGTTTTCAGCATGAAATAAGCCCCTCACGATACGTTCATTAGGGCACGATTCAGATCGACACTAAAATGCTAGTAATTTTAATTAATTTTAACAAAAATATATTAACAATTTATGTACACAGAGATACAGTTTTTTGAAAAATCATGACAAAAAGTGACCCATGTTGAAAAAAGTGACAAAAAGTTACCAACCACAAAAAAAGATTAAAAAAGTTGAAAAGGTGACTTATTACAAGCCCTGAAAAAGTTAACACATGGTGAATCTTTCTGAAAGCCGAGTCGAAAATGCTGAATAAGTCGGTAGTTTTATTTATTACGCTACGCTTATTTTCACCAGACGTTTAATATTAACAAACGTCACGAAATAACATATAATTTTTTTAACTAAAAAAAAATGCATGCACGTAGCAATCACTCAGAACCACAATTTTTTATAGTTATGATACAACAATGTCCTGTTTCCGTAATAAACTAGAGATCATCCGTAATCAGGTAATACAATGGCTAAATCCGTAATAATTACGGAAAATCCTTAATACTTTTTAGCTCTGCTTCAAACTTACAGCGAAACCTCGTATTAGGTTGTCTTTTAAGTTTTCCCACTGTCTGCACTTAGTACAATGCTACATTTTCCCGCATCACACCACTAAAATGTTATTTTTCCAGCAGTTTTACATTTTTCACCCCTTTAAGATAATATAAACACAAGATATTAGAATCACAGAAAACGAAGTAATACCTGTACACGTGTTTGAAAACAAAACATTCAAGAAATATCATAGCCTAGTTCACTGCCATAGAGGAACAGGTCCGAACACTGGAATGAAAACTTATCCCGTTAAAACTGACTGGCACCACCAGATATAAGAGAAGAGTACAGATGGAGCATTAGCAGCTGATACTGAACCCAAATTGACTGTTTATTCTGTTGCAAAATGGCAGAGTGCAATCAGCTGTTCAGGCATATGAACTGAGAAACGAAGTTAAGGTTGGGCAACCCACAGTCGTATTATACTCGTTGCTATGGTAAGAACACTTTTCATGTTCCATGTCAGAAGGGGTCCTCCCCTTTCAGTCTCTAGGCTTCATACCCCTCGCCAACGGTCGTAGAAGTACAGGTCTTGACACTCGCCTGTCTACCAATGTACTTTGCTCGACCCCATTGTTTGGCTGTAGTTCGTCCAGTTACAGAGAATTTTGTACTTTTTGGCGCTGTTATCTGGGCAGTCGGACTCAAACCTCCGCCCACTCTTTTCCACTGTTAGTATTATAATCTAAATACAGACTGCTAGAGCCATTCCTTAAAATTGTAAGCGAAGGGAGTATTTCATAAAGTCATACAAAATACGTTTAGTTAAGTACTTTATCTTAGTGGGAGGGAAGTGGGGGGAGATTGAGTCCGACCACCCTGACTGCAGCTCCAAAGACGTAGAGCATTATCTGTAACTTAGTGGACTGCAGCTCCAAAGACGTAGAGCATTATCTGTAACTTGGTGAACTGCAGCCAAACAACACGAGGATCTAGTTCCCAGGCAAGTATCCAGACCTGTTCTACGGCCGTGCCCTCTCCCTAGAACATACCTTATGGTCCATCTGCCACTGACACACTCGGGTTGTTTTAACAGTGTAAATCGGACTACAAAGTGATAATACATGTTGGAACTGCTAGGAGAACTGTTAGTAAGACACTACACTGCAATTTTTAAACACTTCATTGTTAGTGGCACATTCACCACAGAGGGGTCAATACCATATTTGTAGATAGGCTAGTCCCTAGTATCCAGACCTTACATTTTAAGACAGTGGCCAAGTTAATAAGGTACAATGCCATAGAATAAAGACAGTGATCACTTATTTCGCAGTAGATAAGCTTAAACCATCCACTGGGAAAAATTTTTTTTAAATTTGTTGAAAACATTGCTTGTGTGAGTGACAGAGACAAGCATGCATAGCCGAACAAGCAATGCTGTGTTACATAAGAGCATGCATAGCCGAACAACCAACGCTGTTACATATGAGCACGCGTAGACCCTCATCCCGGCAGCTGGCGAGTGAACGAGCATGTAGGTACCTAATCACCACAGCACGACCCAATCACCACAGCACGATGGTGGACAACGCATAAACTCACAGATAGTGCATCGAGTCTCAGAATGCACTGTATGCTGCGTGTTTTATTTATTAAACCTATTACTGCAGTGGTATCAAACGTTTTTAATTTGTCGCGTCCCATGATAAAACCAGGAAATTTATAAAAAAAAATACGTAAATATACTATTTATAGACTTTTCACAACAATTTAATTGCTGTAAACTTAAATAATTTGTTTCTCCGATGCATAAAAACACTCAAGTGCAAGGTAATTTTAGCAAGCAGACCAACCAGTTTGTTGAAAGAGCGCGGTTGCCTACATGCCACAATGGCCACCGCCACTTGAATTTATTTTTTTACAGTTGTCGTATAAACTTTTAATACAGTTTCCATTGCAGATTTTATCTATCATTTTTCATGGGAAATTCGTGAATTTCATCGGTGGAGTAAGCGGGAGAATGCCGGAAAGATTGACGCTAGATGGTATTAGTCATCACTACTCAGGAATTGAATGTGTGCAGGGCGGCCTAACTCACCACGTGTACCCTTGCTAAGCTTTCCACTGGACGTATTTAAAAATATTTTTCCGCCGATTTATGCTTTTACGGCTGTGGCTTACATGTACTAGACTGTAAATGGGTTTCGTTATTGCTTTGATCTAACAGACTTTATCATTACCTTAAATTCAGACAAAACATGGCCTCGGATTTAACTTTTTTTAGGGAAAGGAAAAAAAGGGAGGGAGGGTGAAAAAATATTAAGTCTGATTTAATGGAACTTCAATTTCAGGTTAACATTTTTAGCTTCCAAGGCATTTAGTTAAATCGAGGTTCTACTGTATGTCTAACCAAAATTGGACACTATTACGAACAATAATATTAACGTAATCCCACACACCATATTGACCATCATTATATTTTGTTATATCCCAAAGTTAACTTAGAAAAACGAACATTATTTATAAACACTTAAGATACCATTTCTGAGAGGGTCATCATTTAAATTTAATTATAATTAACTGTCATTCAGATTCAAGCAACAAAATAGCTTTCGTTTCTGTAAATTCCTTCAAATTGGTACTCGTGGTAATGTTGATACATTGAAATGTATGTTGGTTAACATGAAATAAATAAATATATACAATAATCTGTTTACTTTTCTCTCATGGGGAAAGAGTTCTTTCTTCCAATATACAGTCGAACCTCTATCTATCGTACTCGCATGTATCGTTTTCCCGCATGTATCGTAATTTTTTAATGGTCCCGACGTAATTCCTATTATAACCAATGATAATGTCCGCATGTGTCGATTTTCCAATTATCATTTTTCCCGTATCTATCGTACAAATAAGAGTTCCCCGCCATTGTAAATTACAGTGGAACCTCGTTGCATCGTTCCCGTTTCTTTTGTTTTCCCGCATCCATCTATCGTTTTTCACGGTCCCGACAAATTGCCTATATAAACAATGTTAAATAAACCCACACGGATCATTCATATATGCATAAATTTCCCGCATCGACCGTTCAGACATTTTCACCAACAAAATTAAAAAGTTAACTTACATTTTACGTTTTCATATCACGCTCGTATACACTTCTCGAAACAAACAGGCGTCAAGAACTTAACATAACCGCACAAGGCACACATTTACCGTTGTCAAAAATACGGACGAACGTAATATGATCGACTTGTTTTGACTATAAATTTCACCGTCATTGTTTCAAATATGTTAGGCAGC
>PNEQ01001444.1:64829-75673 GCA_003012365.1 Medauroidea extradentata | reverse complement strand
AAACCACTCTTTCAAGTGCTCGATATACTCAATATAAAACAATTAATATATTATAAAGTCCTCGAAACTATGCACAAAATCATGAACAATCGAAAATTAGCAGAATTTTATGGTTTTCGTACTGTTAATAGTGACTTAAATACACGAGGCAAGAATAATTGTAATATCTTTGTAACACACACAAATACAAAACATAGCAAGGTACTGAGCCTTAGATGTAATGGCACCAAGCTGTGGAATAAGTTGCCAAAAGAAATGCGAAATCTAAATGAAAGACATTTCAAAGTGGCACTTAGAAAATGTATTAAATCAGATAATAGTCACTTTGCCAACATTTAATAAAAATAATAAAATCAGATATTTGTGTCTTTAAAGTATTATTCCTGTAAATGTAAGTTATGTATGTGAATGCTTCTTGTTTCGTTTTTCATTTGTACAGTTTTTTACTATTGGTTTGATACTCTCTTTATCAATTGCTTAATCTCTTCAACATATGTAATTGTTAATACTGTCTCATATTACTAATTTTGAAATTTTGCTATATTGACAACATTTGAATGTACTTTCAGTGCTATAACAGTAGGTACTGATGTAATCAGAATAGTGAACGTGCGCAATATATTTTATTTATTTTATAATAATATTGTAGTTTTGTACCTAGGAGCATCTTTTATCAGCAAGTCTGTCTGATCCTAGGCCAAAATGTAATTATGTAAAATGTTTTATTTGTTAAATAAAGTTTATTTCTTTCTTTCTAAGGCAGAACACACTAATAATGTAAAGCTAAAGTTGCATTGCCATAATCAGTACAGTATATACACAGTTATAAACACTATTTAAATTGACAAAACAAACATTGAAATTATATTTACTAAAATAACAATATGTAATTAAATGTTTGAAAAGTTATTTACAATTTCTTTATCTGTAAGTTCTCTAGCCACAAAAAAATGTTCAGTTTCATGAAAATTTAACCAAATTTCAGGTTAGTTTCCTTATCACACACTGCCAAATGAACTGACTTAATTAAATTTCAGAATATTTTTATCATGGATACTTAAACAAATATGAACATTTATATAACCCACTGAAAAATAACACGATGCATCTCTGGATTATTTTACAAGATCTTTTTTCGTGACTGTCCATGAGCAAACGAGTCTATCAAATCATCGTAGTTGACTCGCTTTGCTATGTCCGATTCAATTGTTAGGACTGTAAACCAGTTCAAACGATCATGGGAAGTTGTAGACCGCAGATAGTTTTTATTCTTCGCATCACTGAAAAGGATCTTTCTGCCGAGCAGTTGGACGCCGGTGTTGTCAAAAATATTCTCAAAGCTATGTTGATGTACGGGTACAACTCTGGTAGACAGTTATCATAAATAAATTTGCAAAGTGTGAAAATTGTGCGTGGAGGTTCATCTATGCCCTTGACAAAAAAAAAAAAAAAAGATACATTCACCGAAAAAGCTTCAGCCTCTGGCATGCCCTCTTTGTACTCACTGCTTAATGCTGACACGTGTTCTGCAATAACTGCACGATCCAAGTCAACTCCTGTAGTGAAGAAACCATATCTTGTGTTTAACTCATCGTACACCTTCTTTCGTCGTGTGAGTTCGGCAATTAAACTGTCGACTATGACCAAATATGTGTTCGTTTTGAAGTTATTTCGGCCACTGAAGTCAGTTTCGTGTTCACGGGTTTCCCCTGCTTGAAGTTTCCTTTTCTTATGTCGTTTGTTTGAACCTTCATATTCCATGATATCAGACTTGACAAGAGCTCCATTTTCATAAAAATCAAATTCTTCCCTAACACTTCTTACATATTCAGTTAGCGAGTTGTACACTTTAGCGGCAACAGAAAGGTCAATGTCTGTTTTCTGAAGCATCTTACTAGTAACGTTGAATCTTTCCAATAAATCACCCCACAGCAAAGAAAGAATTGCAGTTTTCAAACGTTTTACTTGACTCAGATACCCAGAGGCTTCACTTCGAGTGCAAGATTTTTCTGTTTCGTCATTCGCAATGACTGGTAAGTGCTTCTGTAACTTCGTTCCAATCACGGTTGAGACTTTTACAAGCATCAAAACGGGCTGACCAACGAGTTTTTGATAAACTTTTTAAACTCACATTTTCTTTCTTTGTCAAACAGACTTCGAGTACTTCCCACCTCTTAGTAGAACTTGAGAAAAAAGTACAGATTTTGGAGAAGCATGAAAAAATCATTACTTTATTTGCAGAAACTAGCTGCGTGCTCCCCGACCAAATTTAATGAATGAGCTGAGCAAGGTGTGTACACAGCTGTAGGACTCACTTGGCGTATTCTCGTCTGTAAACCAGTGTACTGGCCGGACATATTCGAAGCATTATCATAAGATTGGCCTCTGCAGTTCTTTATGTCCATATCATGATGTGAAAGCAAGGCGATAATGGCATTGAAAAGTGATTCTGATTTGTGACCAACACATGGAAGAAAACAAAGAAATCTTTCTACATGGTCTCCATTTTCTAAAACATATCGAAATATTACTGCCAACTGGTCAACATGAGATACATCATGGCTGGAATCTACGATAATGGAAAAGTATTTAGCCACCTTAACTTGTTCTACTATTTCTTTCGTTACTTTTTCTGCCATAAGTTTGATAAACTGTTCGTAGGTAGTTGAAGACAAATATGAAGTATGGCCTTGTCCAGGATTACCATACCTAGCAATATGCTCAGACAAAAATGGGTCAAACTCAGAAATTAATTCAAGGTAGATGACAAAATTCCCACTGTTGCATGATGGTCCGAATCTCTCAACGTGCCCCCGAAAAGGTAAACCAGCAGCTGCCAGCGATCGGATTACTGCGACGACTCGTCTCAAAACATTACGCCAATACCTTTTCTCATCTTCAATTTGAGTTAGTAGCTTCGCGTCAATTTTTCCTGACGCAGATGATCTGCTTTTCATAACTAAAATGCATGACTAATGTTCATGTGAATTTTCATGTTTCCTCAAACTTTCGTTGTCGTGTTTCCAGTCATGAAATCCTTCTCTCGCCAATGCTGTTTTCCCACCAAATAACTGACAAGGAACACAGAAAAGTTTACCAGTACTCTCCGAATACATTAAATAGGACCGTTTTATTTTCTGGCCACTAACCAGCTCAGTTTCAAACAATGTTTTAGATAGATATCGGTACTGCCCGCCAATAAATCTTTTTGAGCGACTTAAATCAATTTTGTCAATATCTTGATTAATTCCCTTCTTTAAGATGTACTCGCGAGTAGCATTATCTACATTCCATAAAGCTGGATCATCTATAATATTTTCAACATTATCTTCAATATGAATAATTTCGAGCGAGGACGAAGTACTTGGCTTTTCGCATGAAAGCTGTAGAAAAATAGGAGCACTAGAGTTCAACTGTACATCTAAACACCCTTGAAGCTGAACGAGGTCGGTTTTTGGACAAACATCTTCGCATTGAATGTTGTCAGCGGCAGAAGAAGATGAGGTTGATGATTCACATTGAACTACTTGTACAGTCTCCGTTTTTTTAAAGAAACTGTAGATTTTAGGAGTCTTTTCTAGTACTTCAAGTTGTTTTTCAGCTTTATCTAAAGCTTCTTTTCTGTAAGCAGCGCCGCTTAACCGTTTTCGTCCGTCACTCATGTTTGTGTTACTCGTCTGAAAAGAAATATGGATAATATTTTACATGACGTTTCATTTTACGTAACTTATAATAAAACGATCAAGGTTCACAAGGCTAGCTTAAAGAGCACCCTGAAAACAGCATGAGACAATTGTGTGATATATAAAGGGCTTAAATCACTGGTGTCTTATGCCATTTTACCTATTAATTTTCACAAGGAAACTTGAGAAACAGTTAAGATACTGTGTAGTAAAACATTATAAAAGTCATATACGTGACTGCAAAGTGACCTAGCACTTCATATGGCGTACGTAATAGTTATGTCATAATGACAGCAAAACGTTCGGGGCCACTTGTATAGTTATATGGCCTGATGTAAAAAAAAAAACATAAGGGTAGGTCCTAGGGCTATGTAAACTAAAACTTATATCTTTCGTTTGACAGCATGTTGTCAGACCACTTGACTCCCACCTATGCAATGCAATATTGGTTCGATTTCGGGGTAGGTAGGCCCAGATTGATTTTTCGCATGTGGGGAACTTGGTGGACGTTGCCGTTGGCTGGCGCTTTCTCAGAGAACTCCCAATTCCCAAATAAGATGTAAACATCAGACTCGGTTACCGAGAACTTTGTACATTTGGCATACTTCTCCAACTCAGTATGTTATCGTTTAAAGGTGGGATCTCACTCGCTATAAGCATAATGTGATTATTTTTAATTCAAAGGAGAGTGTGAAATTTACTCTTATAAGCATGAATTACGTTTGCCTTGCGCTACAATTAATGCAATTTAATTGAAGTATTAACGTAGAGGCCAAATAACTAAAAATATGATTTTCATGCCCCTAAAAATGGCTAAAAACTGCTTTTACAGACAACTGTATCTAGAAAACTAAGTTACTCAACGGATTCCAAAAACGCCAGTGTGATTTTGAACCACGTTTTGGAGAAATATAATGACAGCCACTGCTTTTAAAGAGACATAGGATATTGATAGTAAGTTAGTAAATCTCTACACGCCAATTGCATTATAATGCTTTTGACAACGGCCGGCACGCTATCGACTTTGTGCCTCACATATACAAACGCAGCCACACTAGATAGGAACCTTAAAAGAGTCCTATGCACATGCACTCAAAACGAGTTGGGGCGAGTTGCGACTATTCTTTTTTTTTGAAACTATCAAGCGCTTATTACATTTGTATATATACGAAAAGAACGCACATTTTAAAGATTGCTTCTACCAATAAAAAAAATTCGGCATACTTTTTAGAAATGTGATTTTCGGGCCTCTCAAAATGGCTAAAAACGGCTTTTTCAGGCTGTAATATCTCTGAAAATTGCAATAAATGGTAGAAACATGCATCGGGCTTTAAACAATACTTTACGCAAATAAAATGTTATGGTTACCGCTTTAACTCAAATAGGAAAATTAATAGTTGTAACACCCTACACGCCATAATTGCGTAGATGTGATAGTGCGTTACTTTACTTCCGCCGGCTGGCGGCACCCTTACCGCTTTGCTTCACACACATTGACGCGACCTGCCAAATTAAGTCATTTGTTACCTACCGAAATATTCTTCAAAAGAGTACCAACAACTCGAGTGAATATAATTACATAAAAACCAAACACAAATAAAAATATCAACAATACTTCATATCTCATGCTTTACTTACCTTAAGAAAAATAGTAAATGATCATAATTCTGGTATTCTTAACGAAATATAGTAAAGCAACTCAACAGCATAACACAACACACAACCACACAATGCAACCACTAAGTTGGAACAAGTGCATGTCAATTGTCATCGGAACCTCAACTTTGAACTTCCTCGCAAGACAAAAGGCGAAGCGCACCAATAGAGCGATGTCATATGGCACGACATTATATCGTGTTACACTGATACCAAGAAAAAAAATAGAACATAAAGTTTCAGTTGCAAAGCAGCAGGTGAAGCCACCTTCAAGTGTTTTGAAACGAAATATGCGACGTTAATACGTAACACGCCGGACTAGCCCACAGAATGGTGTATGTGAGGAGTCCCCAAGTGCTTTTGTCATGCACACCAAAGGTCGGGTTTCGGTTGTCAGAAGGTTTCACTTTACTCCTTCCTTCATGGGCTGCACGCGTATTCTACTAAGTGGAGGGCATCTACAACTGTTTATGCCATGAATGATACGCACATAGCACAACATAACTGTGTTTGATTTTTGGAGTAACTAAAAAAAATTCTATCTATTTTCAAGTTGTTTAGTTTTTTTCACCCTGAAAATATGCCGTCCCTAGTATTTTGCCGCCCTGGGCTATAGCCCGCTAAGCCCCCCTGTAAATCCGGGCCTGAGGAGGAATAACAAAAACTTCTAACAACTTGTTTTCATTTGTTTCCCATCCTAATCAGTCATTGCTATTTTCCCCGCATAGAAGAATCTCTTTGAACTTACGAATTTCAAATAATTTTTTCAGTTTCCTCTCCCCCCATGACCCGAAATTTCTATGATGCAACCTGCGTCATAAACGCGCCTTGTGGGCACCACTGCTTTTCTCATTGAAACAGCTTTAAAAAGGATGCCAACACAACTGTAACAAATTGGAATTCTTTCATGAGAGATACTGTGGCAGAAAATGGCATGCACTTTAGCACAACGACAGTTTCCTCGCACAAACAGTAGATGATGTCGCTCATAGAATTGTGTTTAAAATTCAGTGGTGTTCACATTTTCTTGCACAATTTCGTCTTGCCATTAACGTGGACAAAGCTAAACACGGCATAGTTGTTATGCGATAGTAATTTCAACCCGAATACTTTTCAAAATTTGTGTAAAATACATTTGCTCTTACGGAAAAAATAATGTTTGTGGGCAACATTAACGACCTGTCAAATCCTTTGTACTGCAATGGCTCAAATATACTGGCTTCAAGTGTTTCCCTGTGAAGTTTACCGCTCACCCCCTTCAATTACATGAATAAAATACATAAAGAGCACACAGTAATATTTCTTATTTATTGAAATAGTTTCCTGGGTGTATTTATAAAAAAATAAAATAAATTATCCGACTTTAGCGCTGCACAGTGGTTTATTGAAACAAGAAACAAAATTTAGAAACGTGAAGTGTGCAGATACCTTTTTGTTCACATTCTTTTGCTTTGGTTTCAACGTACCAACTTAATAACAAATGTTTTTGTTAGTTATTTATGTGGATGTCGCATAAAGGATTTATTGTTTAAAGAGCCCGTGTTTTAAATAACTTTTATTAATTTTCGAGTGTGTCTTGTGTAAATGTCAGTGACATATTGCACGTCGATCGAAGAGCAGGGACGTAGCTTCCTGTGAACACAGTTTGCAATGCACTATACCAAAAAGTTTTAGTTTTCTGTTTACCGGGAATGTGCAACGGGAGTGGAACAAAGTGACAACTTATCGTTTGTTCAGGCTGTTGCAGATCTTGGCGGCTTTTTGTATTCGTCTAAATTAACATGGTTATTGTAAGAAAATACACTAGTTCCTGGTTTGCAGTACAGTATTGACAAAATGGTGCCTGTTACAAGCTACGTAGCTAGCTGTAGATCTTAGCCTTACTTTTTTCTTTTCTTTTGATACCTATTCCAGCAGTAATTGGGAAATTGACCCTGCATTTGTGACTCCAAACGAATTGTAGAGTATCTGTTACTGTTTTTGGCTTGAAATGCATGTATGTTACATCACTATTGATTTGATTAACGTGCGTTTATTTAGAAATTGCTGTTTTCCCGGTGTGATGGTGGTTGAGGAGCTTCACATTCCTCTCGGAACGTAGGAAAATCTCAAACTCTTTATTACTAGTTAAATTGTATTTAATAAATAACATTGGATTGTTTAGTGTATTTTAATATGTAGTTAATAGAATATTATCTTGGTGCTCATGGTTAGAAATTTACATTTATTTTAAGTTCCAAAGTTAATACTAGGCTGCTAGTTAATTCTAAGGGATGCGATTCTAATTGGAAAAAACCTCAAGAAAAAGGTCTATTTTGCCTTGCCTGTACTACAATGACCAATCCAGAATGCTTAGGGAGTTGAAAAAAAGTTTACACAGAAATGATTACCATGAAAAAGCTAATTTTTTTATTTGTGTTTGCAAGGCCCATAACCTGCATCAGGTTTTAGTGTCTGGATGTGTTTACCTTGTAGGGAAATATATGAACTGATATTTTAAAAGTGAAATATGGTTTTTGGTTTATTCTTATATTAATACAAGGGCTGTATGTCAACTGAAATGTTGGTTAATTGAGGTAGCATACATAATGTTTACTTTCATAAAATGCATTACGCAACCTCTGTGACTGAGGAAAAACAAAATAATGTTTGGCAATTTTGCAGGAATTAATCATTTGATTAGTTGGAACAGTCTGGCATAAATTATTTAATTTTCTGAATTTTACAGGTTCTGAAGTATTTCTGTTTTGTCGGAATCGTCTTTAGGCCTAGTATAGTGACTCGCACTCCAGCTCCGACTTTGCCAAAATGTTGAATTTTTTTATTTCTATTTTAAAATCATTTGCTGGTCCTTCAGAGTTTAAAAATAATATCAAACTTGATTAATAAATGTAAACAGTGCAATTTATTATTCAATAACATTTAAGGTAAAGACATTTGGTATGTAAAATCTTTATTTCATTTTCTAGTAGAGGGTACACTAATTGATTAGGATGATTTAATGCTTTTTTAAGTTAGCGATAATACTGCAGCATCAGTTTTGTAATGTTATTGATTTGGAGGACAATTTTAAGCATTTTTTAAAACTTTACAGAAAAATCACCAGTTCTTAACTGTTGAGGAACAGGAGAATGGAAAGGCTAGTCAGGTTGTATACGGTGATGGACGGGAAGGGGGCGATGGGACTGTTTGGCCTGCGAGCCATCCTGGCGTTAGCCAAGTTTGGAGTGTAAAACTTTTTATTATTAAATATTTAGATCGCACACTGTTCAGTAACAAAATTAAATTTTCCCTGCTTTTATATAAATTTCATAATCACACTGTAAATAAATTCAAAATTTATACGATTTTGAAGAGTTTAATTATGCCATAATTTTTTATATAGGCTCATGGAAAATCCTCATTAAGTAGCTTAAATGTTGATAAAACCAAATAGAAAAATTCCGTGAGTTGTATTTATTACTTTGTGCTAAAACATTATTTTTCCAATACAATGTTTTTCACTAGGGAGAGCAATCTCACCAAAACTTTTTTCCTCTATTGGTAGTGTACAAATGCTACACAATTCGAGGCTGTGAATCATCCACATTTGCCAGCTCCCTCAGGATTTTTTTTTTGCTCAAAAATGTCGGGCTTTGTATCAGGATGAGACATTACTTACATTAAATATTTTCTGTTGCTACACAATGGGAGTATGGACGATAGACAACATGGATTCAGAAAGGGGTTCTCATGTGAGACGCAGTTGGCAGGATTGATGGAAGATATAGGGGAGGCTATGGATGGGAGGAAACAGGTAGATGCGTGTTTTGTGGATTTTGAAAAGGTGTTCGACAAGGTGCCACACGTAAAGTTAATGATAAAACTGAATGAGTTATTGGAGGATAAGATGGTGGTAAACTTGGTGGGAAAGTATCTGAGAGGAAGAACCCAGAGAGTACGAGTAGGACACACACTCTCAGAGGAAGGAAGGGTAACATCAGGGGTTCCACAGGGTAGTGTTCTAGGACCCATCCTCTTTTTAATTATGATGGGTGATTTGGGGATAAACATGAATTGTAGGGTTCGTCTTTTTGCAGATGACTGTGTATTGTACAAGGTGATTGGAGACGGTGGGGGTCTGCAGGAGGACATAAACAAATTGGAACAGTGGAGGAAGGAAAATAAGATGAAAATTAACGTAAATAAACCTAAAATTTTGAGATTTACACAGAAAAGAGTGGTAGTCAGAGAGACACATAGATGGGGAGGACAGGAGATTGGAGAGGTGAACAGATATAAATAATTAGGGAGTTATTCTTCAGGATGACTTAAGATGGGGTGAGCAGCCCTGCTGGAAAGGGTGTTAAGGGGCATAGACAAGAAAGTGAAAGAAAAGGGATACAAAACAATGGTGAGGCCCATTTTGGAGTATGCGGCGGTGGTCTGGGACCCATGCGTGGGAAGGGAAGTGGTAGATGTGGAAAAGGTGCAGAGAAGGGCTGCTAGGTGGGTCACAAATAAGTAGAGGACAAAGGGGAGAGAGAGGAGGATTTCAGACCATCAGTAATTGTGAGTGGACTGGGGTGGAGCACACTGCAGGAGAGGAGGAGAGTGGAGTGGCTGGTAAGGATGTTTAAGGTGGTGAGGGGGGTAGGTGGGTGGGCACAACTGGGTGACAAGATACAGAGAGGTATATTCAGGGGAAGGAGTGATCATGAGTGGAAGATACAGAGGGTGGGGAAGAAGACAGAGAGAGGAAAAAACACTGTGATGGTGAGAACGGTGAAGGATTGGAATGAATTGGCGAGGGAGGTGGTTGAGGTGAAGGGAGCGAGGGAGTTTAGGAAAAGGTTGATGGGGTCGGAAAATTGAGAAGAGGTAGGTTAAGCAAATCCTTGCCACAGGGCTGAGGCCCAATTGCAAGAAGAAAAATAAAATAAAAGTAAAAAAAAATTCTTCCTGAAGGTTTTGTCACACACACATAAGGCAGCTCATCACGTCACGATGTGTGTGGCGTGCACTTAACTATTCACATAACCATATTATGTTGTGTTTAATGTAGTATGTTTATACTTGGTTATTTGTATGAGGAGTATGTGTTCTTTAATATTTAAAGTGTTATTTACATGAAAAAGTGTGTTAGTTTGTATTCAGATTGGTTATTTATATGAAAAAGGCACACAATTAATTTACGGATTGGAAAAATTTTCGTTATCATCCTTTTTAGTGAAATTACCTCTTTTGCGAGATGACTGTCCTCCTTTTTATTTTGTGTCTGGTAACCTTAGTTGCAAAGACTCTTAACACTCCCAGCGCTACTGCCTCCAGTTGATGACTGCAGGAGGGGGGGAAGTGAAAGAGGGGCCATACACCCTTCTCACAAACATTTCATTGTTATTCATTTCCTGTCTTAAAAAGCTCAATCACTTAGAACGCCCTTAATTTACAACTATTTATTTGCTCCGTACTGATATATAGTGGTGTACTGTGTATTGTGTACTATACAACCAATTTGCTTCCCAG
>PNEQ01001444.1:48478-64729 GCA_003012365.1 Medauroidea extradentata | reverse complement strand
TTTACTTCGCTGGTATTCAGAAGTAAAATTGAATAAATTGAGAAAATTTTGAACACAGCAACCTAAATGTAGAAAGTGTAATTAGGTGTGTGTGGAACTGTTCAAGTTGTCGGAAAAAAACAATTATGTACTATTGTTTTAGTAAACACATTCTAACAAAATCTTTTCTTTCCTGCCCTACAAAATGTTAGAATCATTGCAATGTGTCTCTACAAGTAAAAGATTGAAAAACAAAAATTTGGGGTCAAAAATGTGTTCCAATACAAAATTGCGTAGAGCCTATACATTATCTGAATTTTCAATTTTTAAAATTTTTTTTCTTCTTTCGATAACAACTACACATATTAAGTTGTGAAATCTTGCTAAGCCAAAGACAAAACACGACTAATCTTCCATTAAAAAGACTACTGGTGCTGCGACAAAAAAGTATCAAGACCTTATCTTCATTGACAGTGGCTTTATACTTGCATACATTTGAATTATCTAAGCATGCATAATGCTCTTATCGCTATGTACAAATGAGTTCACTGACTGAATGACTGACAGATATATTAAACTGCAGCCCAAACTGTTGAGTCTAGAAACGTGAAGTTTTTTGTGTGGGTTTCTTTTAGGTCATAGGTGAGCACTAAGAACTGATTTTTTGAAGTTCGACGTTTAAGGGAGTGACAAGACCTGACATGTGTTTTTAATTAATTATTGACCTCTATTGAACCCTTCGTGATACAGAGTTGCTTTTCACTTCAAAATGATGCTTATTGAATACCCAAAAATAATTTTTAGGATTTTTTGAAATTTCACTCCCAAGGAGTACCTAAACAAAGGGAAAAAATGTGTTTTTTTAATTGTCTGTACATCTCGTACCAAATGGGCTATCGTGATTTTACTTCAATTAGATATGTTTACAAATACTAAGGCAGGACTTCCAGATGTTTAAAAATTCTTTCAAGGGTGTGAAAAGACATGAAATGTGGTTTTGATTATTCTTCCATAGCCGTTGAACTAATTGAGTTATCAAAGTGCATTTTGCTTCAAAATGATGTTTACATAAAGACCCAAAATACAATTCCTGTATATTTTCCAAATTCGACTCGGATATAAAATAAAATATGTTTTTGATTCATTATCAATATATATTGGTCCCACTGAAGTGGAACACAATTTTTGCTTACGATTTATGCTTACTTTAATAAATATAGCCTAAGTTTTTGATTTTTCGAAGTATGACACCTGAGGGGATGAAAAGTGTTGGAAAGGAGTGAAAGGTGTTTTCAGTTTGTTTCTATATTCTTAAACTCAACAGACTATCATCACAGTTTGCACTGAAATGTTACGCTTATACAATAACCGTAACTGTCTATGAAGTTTTTTGTGAAATTTGAACCCTAAGGGTGTGAAAAGACATGGAATATGTTTTAGAAAAATCTATGACTGCTACCAATTCTGTAGAGTTATAAAGTTGCTATTTGCTTTATGATGATGAATATGTAAATGTTTGTAAACTGATTTCAGAACTTTTCTGTATCAAAAATATTAGGACTGTAAGGGAATCAAATATGTTTTTAAATGAATCGTCAATTAGGATTTGATTTAACGGTTTAATATGTGATGGTATGAATGCGAAATACAAACACTAAAAGGATGAAAAAATATAAAACTGGTTTTTAGTTTTTTACCTGATATCTAACGTTTGAGATTTGTTTTGCTTCAGAATGATGTTTATGTAAATTTGAAAAAATAATTATCTCAGTTTTTATACTGAGAAAATAACTTTAACATATCAGGGGGAATCATAGTCTTTGTAAATGTTTCAAAGCAGACTGTCCAAAAAACAAGTACTGTCATAGAGAATTAATTTACAGGGAAGTTAACATTACGCAATTATATTGTTACATATGGTTGTGCAATATCTAGACTCCCAGTGACTTAATATTTTATTTATTTTCAATGAACTTCCGACAGTAGGCCTACATATTGAGGGCACAATGGCTGTGCTTGAGGTAAATGAGTTATCATACCACGTGTACTACTTATACTATCAGAGTAATCTCTCATATTCAAGCTCTGTTTTGATATGACTAAGACCTGGACAATTATTTGGTAGGGCTAGACTTAGAACTGCTTTTTACATAGGCAGCTATAGCTAATTAGCCTGCTGCAGAGTAGGCTCAACCTGCAGCAGCATGGTTATCTGAAAACTTGTTGGCCGATCTATTAATCTGGCATACAGACGCCCTTCAATTGAACTAAATATTCACTGTTACAAGTAGGCCTATTAAAAGCTGCGAACTTTCCGCTTAGGGCTATATCATAAAAATTTTTGTTTGTTCGTCTTCTATGCGGTTCTATACCAGTCATCCGATTGTGATGAAATTTTTGGTAAGTTTTGCTTGCACCTACTAAGATTTCTACAAAAAAATTTTGACAAGGGAGGGCAAAAGGAGGTAGAGGACCAAAACAGGATACCTAAAATAATTAAACAAATAAACTTGGTGGGTTGTGCATACATCTGCAAAGGTTTCTGCTGGAAATAAAAATATTTTTTTTTTTGGAAAGCAGGGTAGCAAAACATAGTAGAGAGACATAATGGGATATCCAAAAAACTTAGTCAAAAAACTGAAGAACTTTGGTGATCTGTTCTTTGTGCATCTGTAAAGTTTTCTGCAAAAAAAAAAAAAAAACAAGTTTTTGGAGGGAGGAGGGTCAAAATGGGACATAGGTACGGAACAAAGTAATAAAATATAATTATCAGCACACTTTTTGTAACATTTAGACTTGCAAATATGTGTACTGCAATGACCTGCAGACAGATAAGAACAACAGAAAATAAACACTATTTTCATCATAGCTCTTCTGTCGTATTTAATTTTTTTATAAGTGATTTTGAAATTTAAAAAGAGGAATGGTGTCTGTAAATATGATGAAAAAGCTTGCTTTGGTTCCAAAATATTTAAGCAAAGAAATTTTATCAAATTCATAATAATGCCTACCTACCTGATTGAAAAATCATAGCTCTACAAAATAAAAAGTATTTAAGGGATCTTTACGATTCTTGATCCATGCTCAATATTCATCTGACACCATGAAAATTGCTGTTTATTTCCTCAAGAACAGTAAAGAAATCTTCAGACAAAGCACTAAAGAATTAGTTGGCTATTTATGAAGATAGTGTTATGATTATGAAAGAATACAATTTTATGGCCAGATCAGTTATTAGAAGAATGCACAATATTACAAGAAAAAAAAATGAGGGGAGGGGAGAGGGGCAAGATCTCCATGTGCAAAAGTGGTTTCTAAGTTTTACTCTTTGCTTTCTGAGTGGTTTGAATGACATTGAGTTCAAGATTTATTCACATGTGTTTACTAAAGCAATATCAAATTGACCTATAGTGCTTTGAATAACATCACTGGAAGAAGACCAGAAGAAAAGAAACTTTTCACACCTGCAATTTAACATTCCTACCTTGAAGCAAAAAGGTGGGAGAAAAAAAAGTGAGAAAGAAATAAAATTTAAAATTGTGTTTAGTCACAGTTGCATGCCCACACACTCACATAAAAATCACCTTCCATCTAATGCAACTGTTGCGATTTCACAAACAACTTCATGAATGAAATTAAAATTACTACTAAGTTAATGTCCTATTGGTCGGAACAAAAAACTTTCAGTGTTAGCTGAAAACATTGTGTACAGAGTTCAATTAGTTTTCCTGCCATAATTTTTTCAAAGCCTGTAGCAAACTTTATTAGACACGTGGCATAGATGAACAGAATAGTTATTTTTAATTACCGGTAATCAAACTTAATTATGGAGAGTGCGAAAAGGATGTGTTGGTCTGACTGCTGTTAGCTAGTAAATTATATTTTTCTGCATTACACTAACATTATATTTTTCAGGATTACATTCTCTTGTTGCATTTTTAGCTTGAGTAAAACCTTGTGTGGATTGTTCAATATTGTTTTTGCAATACATATATGAAACAATTAAGGTTGATTTTTTTGTAGGTAGCAGAATGTAATATAAAATCAGTATGAGACAAGTGCCAACTGCAAATTTGAAATTAAATGCTGTATTTTGAGCAAGTGCCATTGCAGGATTGTATTGTCACAGGAAACCAAGAGTTGTTTGCAATGTGGGCAGCAACATATTGGGTATGTTCAATGTATTTTGCAGCAAATTACTTAATCATTCACACCAACAGAAATAATCTTCCTTGATGCACAGTTTTACTTAATTTATTCTCAATAAACTAGAAGAAATTGTGGTATGCAAGTGATATGACAGTGCAGACAGTTTGTTTTTCATAGAAGTGGGGAAATTAAAAGAAACCTAAAACTGTTAAAATCATATAGAACAGAGCTATCCATCAGAGAAACTAAAAGACAGACTGCTTGATAAAAGGATTCTATCAGGGAGTGACTGCGATAATGACAATAACGTATTCATAAAAAAATGTTTGTAAAGTATTAACCTATTGATGTTAAGACATTAATGGGGATGAAGTGCAAAAACAAAAAATGTCTATAATTTTCGTAATTTTTTTCTTGCTTAGTATTGAAAATCTAAGATCGACAGTCCGTAGCTGATACTTTTCTGCACCTTTTTACATTGTTACACAGTCCTAGATTTTCTTTATTTTGGAATACTGACAGAAAGAAAAAGACATTTTCTTTCCTATTTGTCATCAGTGCTTCTTGATTTTCAATAAGAGAGTAAATTTTTTTTAATGAAAATTGAAAAAATTCTTTGGTTTGATGCTCCGTCCCCGTTATGTTGATTAGTCACAGAAAATAATACGCATTTAACAAAAACTGTAACCATTGCAGTCTTGATGTAATCAATTGCTATCACTTGTATAAAATTATATCAGGAGTTGTTATTATATCAGGAGTTGTTAAAACCTTTTATTCTGTGAGCACATGGTTGAAGATTCTAATTTAGGTTACATACACGTAACTTACTTGAACTGTATGAACTGTCACAGTGCCCCTGCCTCCTCCATTGATTACCTTGTGAATTTCCCCTGTGATTTAATCAGCATTGCTATCTTGGTTATTCTCAGTGTTGGTACTCTATCCGAGACTATAGTTGTCACATTTTTGGTTTAGAATTGTGACGAAGGGATAATTAAACTTGAACTGAGATGCACTGGGTTCCTAGGTCAAACAATTATTATTTCAAACAATTGCAAATACCTTGAATATTTTTTGACCAAATGCTTTGAAAAAAATTGAGGCTGTGTACAGTATGATACACAATTTTGGCCTAGCATTTTTTAAAATAATGTACCTTTGCTAGCAAAAAAATATTTTGCTTCATTTTACCTTATTTTGACTACAAAATATATGATATTTCAGGGGGAAAATCTGAATATCCGTTTGATGTATTGCAACAGAAAAATTCGTGTACAAACAATGATATATAAGTTAGAACTGTTCAATGAATTTTTGATGTATGTATAAATTTGCGTTTAAAAAAATATTTTCGAAACCACTGCGAAGCTAAGAAGCGAGGCCTTAAGATAAACCTCACTGATGCTCTTCTGAGCTTCTCTTCACCAGTGCTTTATACAAGTCATATTGGAAATGTGAGGGAGAATACAGTGTGTTAGAGGGCTCCAAGTCTTGATCAGAGCTGAGCCTTACTCCCCAAATTGGTCTCTTAGATAAGCCTGCTAGATTTCTGCCAAGAGGTCTGCACATATAAGCTCAGGTGTCCACATTCTGGTATGCTTTATGCTGTGTAAATTAGCCAGGTTTTACATTTTTCTTGGGACTGCAGAGATATTATTTTCCAGAAATTCAGGATGGTTTTAAGGTCACAGTGTAGCTGCTAGGCATATTTCTCAAACTTATACTATTATGGTGCTAAGGAATGTCATCCTAATGGGTGAAGTAGGAGTTGAGCTCTCTTCTGCAGCATTTTTCAGTGCTGGGCAGCAACCTTTCACCCTCATGTCGACAAGGTGTCTTTTTGTCACTTGTGTAGGGGTATTGGATTCATACTTTTGACTCGCTGTTTGCGTTAAGAGTAGTTACCTGCCCTGGTTACGTTCCCAGATGAAGGCACCATCTTGTCTGTCAAGCGTGCAAAGGCTAGGTCCTACTCACTCTTTAGTGACTGCAGTGTATCAGTTGATGGTGGTGGTGATGTTTGTGGTGGTAAACTCTTGCCTCTTTTACAGTGTGTGAACACATGCCTTCCGTTCCACTATTCACAAGTGAATAAATGGTACACTATGTATATTGCCACAACCTTGCAAACTTGATCGTAGTTTCCAGATTAAATCTACTCTGCACCTAGAAAGGTGATTTTTCAGAATCCACCATGGGCCAACTGTGTCCAGGACTCGTCAGTCCTGAATTCTGTAGATCCACATTCTGACAACCTACAGGTATACATGGGAACTCTGGCAAGGATGTCTAGGATCGTACGTGACTGAACCACCATTCATTGTTTCTGGTCTGTCATCTGTGTAGCAAGGTGATTCTTCAGTATTCACTGTGGACTAACAGCACCTGCAGCCTAGCACAGATCTTCACAGGAGTTGTTGAATAGTATCCTAGTGCTCCCATTCAAATGTCTTTTCAACAGTGTGTATTGTTAAAAAGCTGGCGAGGTTGGAGTGGGACAGGGTGGGTTTTAAAGTACGGGTTCTTATGAGATTTAAGATGTGAAATAACTGTTTTGTCAGTTTCAGCTGTTGGGCAATTTATTGCTTTAACTAGTGAGTGTCTGCTGCACCCAGCAGCCAAGGACGGCTTTTATCTGACCCAAGGTAGGCTCCTAGCCAAAACTCACTCCTTAAGGGTCCTCCCTACCTGCCCTTCAAATGCATTGCAGCTAGTTATGATTATGCTCTTTTTGATGAAACTATTTAACGCACATTTTATCTGTATATCTACGAAAAGAACACACACACAAACTGTGTCACTATAGTTTTAAAAATTCAGCACATTTATTATAAACAATATTTTCTTGCCCCACAAAATGTCAAAAAATGGCTTTTTCAGACTGCAGTATCTGGAAAATTAACAATCAAATCCAATAAACATAAACAGCTTTTAGGCTTCAACTAAACTGCTCATAAATAAAGTAATGTGGTCACCGTTAAGAGTTTCATAGGAAAAAGAATAATAGTAAAGCACTGCATGCCATCTGAGGAACTTGCGCGGAGAGGTGATAATGCATTACGTACGTTAGTTGGTGGCACTGTTACCGCTCCTGCCTCACACATACACACACAGTCTATCTAGGAAGGCCCTTTAAGCCTTGTCGACATGCCTAATTAGCCTGAGCTGAACAAGTCTGATAGATGTGATCCAACAGTATGGCAGTGTGGGCCTGCATTTACAGATTTACTCTCTAGAGTAGTTGTAGGATGAAGAAAGTAAGTTTGTAAGTGGCTAGTGAGATGTTCACAGTCTCATTCCTTCCTCTCCATTCAGAACATGTGTGCATAGTGTGTAGAAAAGTAGGCCTAATGCCATTGCTTGCTGGTGCCTGCTGGGATGCGGTAAACACTTCACTGTCCGACTACGTAACAGATATGCGTGTGAGTATGGAAGTTCTACAGCACGAAACACAAACAAGGTGCTGGCACAAGTGGAGTTATTCTAAACAAACTCCTTAATGCCCAGCCAGACTGCAACACCTTTTATTAATTTTGCAAATGTTGTAGGGAATCTGATGTAATGCGAATTTCCATGCAAGTTATTTTAAAAAATCTGTACATTGAAACCAGACAACTTTGAAGAACAAAAGACAGGTGTACGTGTTTCAAGTCACACATTTTTCTTATAAGTTATTTATAAAAAAAATGTAAAAATACAGTTTTGCGTGGTTTAATAATCAAGTTCAGTAAATAACTTAGCATTTATGCATCGTACAAACATTAATAATTTAGTTGCAACTTTGGAGGAGTAGTACACTAAGTGAACTGTGTCGACATGGTCAGGACAAAATAAGTAAGATTCACTTGTCTAGAGGAACATATCCTGAATTTTGGTTTTTCCGAATAGGAGCTGTAGACATCTAGCTCGTTGTGTGCGAAAGATGCTTGCCCATATTTTTAGGAAAACAATATGAAACTAACAAAATTAAGGCTTCAGCATTTTTGGCAACAGTTTTTTTTTCACTATTTTAAATGTAAATTTTTTTTGGAAGGTTTTGGTCAGTTTGAGGAATTTTGGAGGGGAGAAGTTACAAACTTCTGTGTATTAATGTAATAAATATGATCAATGATTGATAAACTAAAGTGAAATTTAAGGAAGGTACTGGAACAAAATCTGCATTTATGTGTGTGTGTGTGTTTTTAGTCAGAAATTTTAGTTAACGATCATCTAGCCTTGCAAAAATAGGTTTTCTTGATGTACTGGTATATTTGTAGCTATTAATGCACATTACAGAGCAGGTGACAGGGTTATTAAGTTCTTTGAAACAGTGATCACAAATGAGGATGTCCAATATATTTAAATGTCAAAAATGTTGAATGGTTGTATTTTTATACAACTGCCTCGACCATCATACTTCCCTTGACTTCCATAAATAACACATGATAATTTTTTTTGTTTTAAGTTCTATTTCAAAAAGCTGTTTTATTTTTAAATTTCTTTGGATGTTACTTTACAACTATACACTGTATTTTACAAATTTGTTTAATTACTAAATTACAATTTTCATTGCTTGTGAACACTTGGATGGTTTAATGATTTTGCTTTTTACACATTGGTGTTAAGATACGAGTTATTTTTAATGCATGTAATTCTGATGTAGAGACTATTTTTTAAAGTGTATAATTTTGATTGATACTTTGTGGTAAAGTACTGTTGTTTACACTGTGCAGCGAGCCTCCAAGAAGGCGAACTACACTGATGGCAGCGATAAAGATGATAGCTCGACCAGCGACTTCAATGATGATGAGGATCCAGACAACATTGAGGTCCCAGGTGAGAACGGTGCAGCTCAATGTGGTCACAAACCATCCGACTCTTTTCTGATAAACAGTTTCACGAAATAGCCATCTGTATTTGTCATACTTTATAAGGATATTAAGAAGTACATTTTTTTCCTATACTGATGACAGTTCCATTTCGCTATTTTGCACAAGCCTATCCAACTAACTGCCCAACCGTGTAGTACATATATAAAAATGAAATGTATTTTCATGAACAAGTGTGAACACATGAATCCCTTCAGAATTGTGTGAAATTAACTTACTTTCCTGGTGATGCTTGGGTATTACTTACTTAACAACCTTAAAATCATTCCAACCTGATCCCAATTCATATCCAGACAGGCATTGAAACTGAAAATAGGGAAGTCGTGTCTTCTTTGATTATCGTAAAATTTTTATATGTTAAAAATTGAGAATATCTAAGGATTGCATATATTTTTTTTCTTTTTATAAATTTTCACTTGAGATGTGGGTATTCAGAGTTGACTACACAGAAGTCAGTATCAGAAGGTTATGTTATTTGAATTGCAATAATTTCTAAACGGAGATAAATTGATGAATTTTTTTCCTTTTGGAGTATGTACTTGTGTTCGCACTTATTATAAAAATATTAACTAATATCTCTAAAATCATCATGGGAAAAAGAATTTAAAAAATAATAAATTTTTAAACAAATTTTTACTAAAAACATTAGGCACCAAAGTATTAGAGGAGTTGCATATCTAAGGGTACATCATGTCGTGAAAAGGGGATCGTGTCAATTTTTGGTTGTAAAATTTTAATGCCAGTACAGTAATTATTTTCTGAAAAATGTTCCTTTTGTCACTAATTAGAAACTGTGGAAATGTTTCTCTGATAAATTAAATTGTTTATGGCTGTATATGTATATTTTGCTTCTTTGCTGTCAATTATGCTAAATGCTGATGGAATTAAATTAACTGAAAGGCAGTGTTTATACTATCCTAATCCATTGCAATCACTGAATACAGTACTTAGTTGCTCAGATTTAGTGTCAGCATCTAGTATGGAATGAGGTCTTGCTGATGCACCCACGGGTACAGGATAATTAATTGTCTTGAGTATACTATGCGACTGGATTGAACATGCCAAAGCGGTATACTCTGGATGGGTCATACAGCAGCATGAAGTTAACAGTAATGTCCTGTATCTCACTGCTGGCCTCTGTAACTTCTGCCACCCACCATTCACCTTCATACATACAGGGCACAGACGTTCCAATCTTTAAACTATGGAGATGTGCAGTTGACCAGCTGTTACATTTTACAGTTGCCAAGTAAAACATTTTCTCCATGATGAAGCTTCCTGATTGTTCTTCAAATAGAGAGCTTTTTTTTAAGCACACTTTTGAGACTTTTTGATTACTTTCAGCAGTCCAATTGTTTACTACTCTTCAAGTTGTATACCTTGAAAGTCTTGTATAAACTGTTGCTGTACCAACTATAGTAGCAAATACAACTTTGTTACAGGTGGTGGCAAAGATTTGGCCACTGCTGCCGCTGTTGGCTTATTGAAAGAAGAGGTAAAAGAAGAAGAGCCTGATGTGAAGATCAAACCAGAAGCTACTACTGGTAAAAATACAAAATTATATACGTACATACTTAATTGTAGGGATGTACGAGCACTGAAATTATTTTTTAGTAGAGCTTGAGCCAAGTGTTTGAAAATGTTTCGATCTTTCGAGTCTAACTGGAGTGAGCTTGTACAAATATGAATGAAGTTGCCAAAAATTAAAACTGTTATTACTCAATTTCACACAAATGGACGTGAAACAACTCTCTTATGCAGTTTAATTTACAACAATTCCTTCATGAAGATTTATGATCGGAAAACTAAACAGTCTGTAACTTACCATGTTGGCCACCTTTTTGCCTAACCTTAACCATGTAAAGTACTACTGTGTCAAATTGAATATTGTGTCACCTTATCTTCACTATTTAGTAACAAATAAATAATAAAGACAAAAAGATTCCAAACGTTGACATAGTAAACACACACAAAAATATTCATTAAAAATAAACAGTTACATGTGATGACATTTTCCTTTAACTTAGGGCTGTACCGATATGAAAAAACTGATTACTGAATAAAACTTCAGATTCTCTCATGAAAATCCCGTTTAGCAATTCAATTCACTGATTATGTTTTCAAATAATTATTTTTACGATCAATAGTTGGAAATTGCGTAAATAAATAAATCAAATAGTTGTGTGGCTTGGACAATTTCTCATCCTGCCATAACATTGAGATAACTTTACAACACTTTGTCGGTTATTTGCATTGCATATATATTCACAAAAGTAAAAAATAAACACTTATCCGACAACGGGGATCCGTAACTATTATTTTCTTTGTTATTCATATATGTATTGTACACATTAATAATTTTAGTGTGATGGCTAAAAAGTGAAATATATGTACAGTATTCAAGATGGCGGCTATTAAAGTTTCGATGCACGGTACCATTTTGGGAAGCTGTCCACAGAATTGCACTAGCCGAAATGTTAACAAGTATACAGTTATGTATGGTGCAGCATCTGTGCCGTTGTGTTTATTTAAGACTATTTTGTTTGCGACGGTAATAAAGGAAACCTTAAAATAATATTTGAAGTACACCAAGATTTTGAAATGGGCAGTATATTAACGGTAAATCAATTCACGTGCCTCGTGCGTAGTTAACGGTGAAAATACAGAAGGTTAGTGTTTAATTTTATGTGGAAAAAAAGTTTATGAATGTATATCACCTTTAAAAATATGATCTAATAGTCAAAAATAACCGAAAATATGGTGGCACGGAACAGTTTGTATATAAATTTCCAATGGAAACTACGCCTAGAATGATGAAAATGAGGTTAGACAATATTTTACATTTTTTACAATTTTAATGTTATCAACACTAAATATTGGGAATACAGATTAATTACCGATACTGCCATATCGGGTATTCCCGATCAATCGGTAGTCGAATCGGTACACAGCCCTACTTTAACTTTTTGAAACCATTTTAGTCTGTTAATCTGAAATATAAATTTTAGAAATATCTAAATTTGTTTGATGTTACTGAGGAAACATTATACTCTAAAGAGTCATTTAAAATAAAACATGTACACTTAGAAAACCATTCTGTTACATACATTAAAATTGTCATAGTTCATTTCAGTGAGAGAAATTTTTCAATGGAAATCTCACTGCGATTTTAAATATTGTTATAAATTCAAATATACAATTATTTATAGTCCGCCTTCCTGTAGAAATAGCACTGAAAAAATTCACCGTTCAGAATTTATACAGTAACAAGTTACTGTTTAAGAACACATGTTCCTGGAGGCAAAATGTTTTACCTTCTGCGAGTGATAACGTTTCCTGCGGCTGAAATTTATCTTTTGTTTGACACTTGTGTAGCGGGAATAGACAGATAGTGCCGTGCTGTCTTCACCAAAAGTGAGAAGTGACATGCATTATCTTGTCACCATTTTAAGGGACATGGATCTCTTGGAATTCTTTCCTTGGATAAGTACAAGTCAAGTTGATCTTGTGGTGAGTTGACTGCTACAGATGGAGAATTCTCAGACAACTTGTTGAATGCATGCCACAAAGCACTACTGCTATCAGATCTGGTGGATGCTTGTGGTTTTATCATATTTTATTTCTTGTATGCTCCTACAAAGATTTACTTCAATTTCAGAAACTAGTTTTTTTTGCATGATTTTCTTACTTTAAAGTAATAATGATATAAATCGAGATCACCATTACCATAACTGACCTTATGTCAGTTTTATACAAGGAAACCTTGACTTCAAATTTTAATAAGTTTTTTGCAAAAAAAACTGTATCAATTACATGTTATTTTTTATTGATATGAACAGACTGTATTCCATAAATTAGTGGAATTTTAAGTGATGGGTATTTGTCAGAACACAACTGTGTTGTTTGATGAATTGGCTGCAGAATTTTGACAATGTCTGCAACCAAAGACCACTCTCTGCTAGTTAGTGTATCCACTTGTTTCGAAACAAGATCTGCAGCAGTAACTTCTTGTTGTCATCCTTGATCCATAACCTGCTCTCCAAACCCCCAAGACTGGTGTTCAGACGGCCCCCTAACCTCAGCAATCAACTGGTGCACCCCAAACTACCATCCAGCCCTGGGCCCAACACATTCAGCACACCCAGAGGCTCTCACCCCTGCAATAGCCCCAGATGCAGCACATTTGCAGTACATCAACCTTCCACATCCTTCCATAACAGGCTTACCAACCATACATACCCAATCCAAGGCAACTACAACTGTGCAACCCAAAACCTGATATACCAACTGCAGTGCACTCAGTGTGATGCTGAGTACATTGGCCACAAACACACTAAGGTAGAGGATGAATGGTCACAGGGCCAATACCAAACAAGCCATAGCCGGTTCCAGTTCAAACATTCAGGACAAACCAGTGGCTGCACATGCAGCTTCCCACACTCACCTTCAACTCCTGTTTCAACATCAGAGGGGTGAGGGCACTACCCCCCTCTAATAGCAATAATAATGCAGAACTGAGACGCTGGGAGCTAGCCCACCAATATATCACCAAATCCTGACAACCTCCAGGCCTAAACATCAGATAATCTACTTTTCACTTTCAAACTTCCCACCACTTTAGTTCGCCCTCTGGCCGCTAGGTGTACTGGTTACAACCTTCATCAAGTCAGCCATACTGCAGCGTAGTACCGCTCACCGCCCAACCAAACGTTGCGACCGCGCATCCGCGCAAAATGTGTGTTGTCCTTAAGTGTGTTATATGTTCCTCTACGTGCAGTACAGCTCTGTAAGTACTTGTACACTCCTATCTACTTTTTATAGTAATTAGTAGCGTAGCGGCCTGTTCCCGCCTTTACATATTTTCGCTGTCTTCTAGTGACCTTGTTATGAAATGTGTCACAATCCACAGAACAACTGAAAATAGCTCAAACTGTACATGCATAGCTTGTGGTGCTGTAACACCAGTAATGGCTGTGGCTGTAGTTTTGTGTACATGTTCTTTATTTTTATTAAAACTTACATGTCTTGTCATTAATGTGGCTGGTGAATTATTTTATATTTTTAGTATGCAAAGGTGCACAAGATTATGGAAAATGATGTACCATAATTGTGTTGGCTTGACATTTGTGCATATTTTAGGTTCATGCGTCATACTTGAATCTGTAGATTTATTACTTACCATAATAATTTTCATATGTGTGTTTGAAACAAATGGTATTGGTTTTAGTCATGATTGCAGTAATCTGATGAGTGTTTCGTTACCAGTAATTTATAAAAGTTTATTTTTGTGTCTCTTATGTGTCGTAAGTCATGTTCGTCAAGGAAGGGCACAGAACAGATAATTTTTTATTAATGAAATTATTTTATTTGTTATTTGTGTAATTTATTCTATTTTTCTTTGAAGTTGGTATGGATTTGCAAAACAATAGATTCCTCACTCTAGAGCTCATCAGTAGGCCTTTTACAGTAAAATATCAGTATATAGTACTGCAGCTTAAAGTACTTTAAATTATAAAGTACATTTACTGGAACCTCTATAGAAAGTTTTCCATTAAATAACTATTCAATACGAAGTATTTTCAGTACTAAGTGTAAAATTTCAACTTCCCTTCATGTATTTTGTAATGAGATTTCACTGTATATGGTTTTGGCAACGTTTGCTCAGTATGTTGCTACTGAATATACTTAGACATGTACCCTGCATTGTAAAATTGATATAGCCGTTAATGGTAAATGTTTTTAGTGATAATTATTTCAGTTTTGTAGTTTTCATTGTGAATAGTTTTATTTGTTTAAAGAATCCATGCAAAGATGCCCTGATACATGGTTGTGGCGTGGGTTTCAGCAGCAGTGTTTCTCGTAGTCAGGCTGGTGTAAAACATGAGACAAGTCTTATGAACAAACTTTTATTGCATATGTGGTCATTAAGAGTATAATTAAGACTACAAAAACTGTCTACATAGTACCTACATTGTGTTGTCATGTGCAAAGAGTTGCTGGCCAGTGCTTAATCTGTTCATAGCATATACACATAGCCATCATGTGGAACAGAAATAGGGGAAAGCTTTGCATGAACAACAAAGTATTAAAGAAAAGGGAGGGAGAATATTTGCAAAAAAAAAACTAGGGTTGAGGAAGAGATTTTGATATACCTCTGCCTGACAATGTGAGAAGAAAAAAAATCCTGATAAATTCTTTCAAAAAGAAAACAAGATGGTAAAGAATGTATATTAAAATGAAATTGTGATTTTCTTAAACAAAAGTAATGTTTATCAAATAAGGGCAGTGGCAAAACTCTTACAAAAGGCATAGGGATCTTTTGTTTTGTTTTATTGCTTGCCCTTTTGTTTGTCTAACTCTGATGAAATACACAGATGTCCTGTGTGATCTAGGTAAGAGGGTTTCTTGGTAGGTACTGTGACGCGTCCTTGTGTCTGCTGCGTGTTGCTGTGGTCTATTGTTATTGTAGTCACTGTAGTGGGTGTTGAGGTTATGTGGTGAAGTGCACCGGATAGCTCAGTTGGATTAGTTTTTCTACACCATTAGCCAGGTTTTATCTTGAAGTGAGACACTCAAGATTCGTCAGTAGTTATATTTATTTATATAGGTGCATTACATTTCATAATATGCGGTACCGTTCAGTATAGCAAAAATAAATAAAAATATTGCAATTTGCATTTAAATTCACTTTTCGACAGACACTTAGCTACCATGATTCTTCCGTCCGACTTGTCGTATGGGTTAAGTTCTACCCAGTTATTAACTTAGTAAAAAAAAAGGAAACAAACTGACAAAAAAATTAAGGAATATCTATAACGAATAAACTCGGCCCGGTCTATGTCCCTTTTAGTCACGCCAACGTCCTCGAGACTTTCTCCCCCATCTGCCCGACACACGTCCTTCCTCTCACGCCATCCCTGCACGACCGACGTCCTTACTCTCGCCCCATCCCTGCACGACTGTTGAATCATGGACGGTCATGGTAGCTAAGGTATCCCTCGGCGGAGTGATACAACAGACTCCAATTCCCCCAAAAGCAGTAAAATGACACTGAAACACATAACAAACGATTCCAAAATTTGAATATATAGTTTTTACATTGAAATAAAATTGTTTATCCACACAAATATAATAATTGGGGACAAAAAGTGCGCAACAGTGGAACTACTTTCGCGGCGCAATACCCTAAGCAACCCCCTGTGATGGCTGACCTACGTGCGTCAATAACCTACGTCATGGAGAGAATTCCATG
>PNEQ01001444.1:32774-48378 GCA_003012365.1 Medauroidea extradentata | reverse complement strand
AAGAAATCCTACAGCCTGGAGAAGCTTGCAACACCTGAAGTTACTCACTTCACCAGGGAAAATTTAATAATATGCTAAAATTGCCAAAACTCAAAAATTGGTCAAAATACAAGAAAAAGTTATATCAACAAAAATAATTAAAATTTTACTGTGGTTAATTTGAAACCAAACAAGCCAGGAAGATAATCAAATGACTCTACTTTAAAATTCCTTGACTATTTTATATTTAAATTTTGAAAAGATGAATTTAAATTAATATGTCCCCAATTACTAGGTTATTGAATTCTGTTGCATCACACCGGACACCTGACAAACTCGCCCTGAAAATGGCATATAGCCTGTTAAGAAAGATTTACATATAAATTTAAATAAGAAAATAAAAACACTTTATAAATATTTAAACAAGATGGGGAAGTGGCTGAACACTTCACAGTACGGGAATGTCTCCCAGTACCGGACACTTAAGCATTTCAATAAATTTAGAGAATGCAAATTATATAATCAAACAATCAACACCACTAGGGGGTAGATAGACATTTATTCTACCAATAACCACTTACAGAAAACAAAAATTTACGACTTAGTACCTAAGAAATATTAAATTGAAAACCTTTTAAAATGTAGCATCAATGAAAAATTGCTCCTAGTATCGGACATAGAAAAAAATTAGTTAAGTTTTACCCAAATAAAAGCTTTTTATCCTATTAAGTTTTGCTAAATGTGAAACCATACCCAATCATACGCAATACAAATTACTTGAGAAATTGATATAGTTTTATAATGTAATATAACCAAAGACACTAAAAACATTGTGACAAAAAGAACATTACTAAAACTGAAATAGTATTATGAACACCAAATATTTGCCAAATTAAACTAAACATCTCAGGTTAACTGACAATGGTCACACACATAAAAATCTATATTTTCGGAAGCTGTGCATTCCACATGTGCCCACCCTGCGCATTTCATCCACGTACTCATTCATTGCCACTTGTTTCTAGACTAATTAGTAATTACACACTCTTCTAGATTTTCATCATTAGTCATATGTTTAAGTTCATCTTTCCTCAACTTTGCCTCATGTTTGTCATCAACTAGTATTCATTAGTGGCTGCTACACTTGCAGATGCTCTTTCTCCAATTTTAGGTCTTCCTGTAGGTTTCCCAGTAGCCTTAAATTTCTTGCTTGTGTTGAGCCTACCACTTTCGTCATTCGTAGTAGCTTTCTTCTGTCTTCTTTCTTATGTCTTGGCTTCCTTTTCTTTTGCCTGATCTATCTTATCTTGAAGTCTGTTTTTGTAGGGAGATGATGTCAAAACTTCACTCCTCTCACTTCTTCTTTTACGATTACCAGTCTTGCTTTTCGCAGCTTCTGAAGTAGGTGAAATTTCTGCAACAATTCTTTCTATTCTTGTGGTTGGTGGTGTAGATGGCATGGATGTAGACCTTGTGGTTGTTGAGTCTGATGAAGAGGAAGGTACAGAAATCTGACTATTAAAGGCATCACAATCTTCAGCTGTGAGGTTTGTAAAGTGTCTTGAAGCAAGGAAGTCCAAATCTGTGAAAATGTTTCTGTTCAAAGGGTGAAGCCCTGTGCAGCTGAACGCAGAGCGAGCCAGTTCCATTCTATAGATAGCAGTGTACGCAGTATTCACCAAACCAACAACATCTTTGAGAGCAATTTTTAGGGGGTGGTATTTCCTCAACCAGGTGCTGCATGCTGCACTATGAGCTAACTTGAAAGGCCTCATGACAGCTTGGTCTAAAGGTTGTAGTTTATGCGTAGTGTGGGGAGGTAAACTTAGCATATGAACATGGTTATCCCGGGTGAACAAAATTACTTGCAAGTCTTTGTGAGAGCTGTGTCCATCTAGACTAAGGAGAGCTGGACTATCAATTGTGTGTTGTACTTGTTGAACAAATGTCTGTACCCATTTCAGGAAACCAGATGCTTTTATCCAACCACTTTTCCTCTGCAATGAAAATACTGTACTATGAGGCGGGGCATACTTCTTCAGCTTGTTGTCAAGTCTCTTCCTGGGGAAACAACAAATGGAGGGATAAACCTATCCCCAGCTGCAGCAATAGTGACATTTCGCCCTCTCTCACCAGAAGTTATTTTACTAACTTGTTTCTTGCCCTTTTGTGAAATGACTTATGAGTGAGTTATCATGAACTACAGATACCCCATTTTCGTGGCTGAAAGTTGTATTTTGTGGAAAGTTCTTCAAGTTTGGAAAAAAATTAATCAACCTGTGCATTGTGGAAACCGGTAGCCCTTTGGATACATGTAGATTCTGGGCATCTCAAAGAAAGGTCAGGGTGTCTGCTCATGAATTGGTGGTAGAATTTTTTACCAGCTTCTTTTAATTCTTTGTTAAATTGATGGGAAATGCTCAAATGCCCAGCCAATTAGTAGGCAAGTGTCAAAAATTCTTTCCTGCTTAAAGGCATCAAGCTCAGATTGGAGTTCTTCAGAAAAGTTTTTCCGAAATATTCTCATTTGAGGTGTTGTTTCCATCGCTTTTCTTGCTTTTATGTCTTTTACTCTATCAACTAAAGTACTTTTTGGAACATTGAGACTACAAGCTGCCTTTCGAATTGTCATATTTCCTTCCATTACATATTCTAAGGCACATTTCATGTCATTCTCGTCCCAGTTTCCTCTCTTCTTTTTTTTCCATGTCAATCCAATATCTGGAAAGAAAATAAAATTCTGTTAATTTTTTTTTTAATGGTAAGAATTTTCTTTCCTGTCCGATACTAGGGGAAACCATACTGTCCGGTACTGGGAAACAAACTTGTAATAACAAAGAGTTTCGTATTAAGACTACACATTGCTAAAAGGCAAAACTACTTTCAGGTTACATTGTCTACTTAATGGGTAATGTAATACATGTAAATAATAATATGTCTGCTCACCTATATTGGCAGTATAACAGCTGACAAATAGGTTACAGCACCTACTTACACTATTTTACACTTCACGGCATGTACCGTATTTTCCGGCATATAAGACAACTATTTTTACATATTTTTGGCCTTCAAAAATTGCTACTTGTCTTAAATGAAGGTGCAAAAATTTTTGGTAACCTAAAAATGTTTGAAAACTAAGCTGTAAGCTGTGGAGTTGTATGATGTATCAAGGAATTGCGTTTTTCGTCACAAATGAAAACGAGTGCACCATTTTTTTAATAAAATTTACTGTACAAAATTTTGATGAGCGTCTTTCATAATAAAGCACACTTCCTCGCAGCGAAGCGGCGATCAATGTAGCTGGAGCGCGTGCAGAGATACTTTCTCGCCAGCCTACAACTCTTGGGCGGAGAAAACGAGGATCTAGGTCCGCATGCTTACATCCTTTGTCTCGCACACTAAACTCTCGGGTGGAAAAAACGAGGATCTAGGTACCGTACCACACATTCATGTGTCTACCGTCTAGTGCTAGGCTGGCGGACAACAGCGCACAGGCTCAGTCCGGTGTTGCCAAGTCGCGCACACCTCCCGGCAAATGGAGATATCGTCGGCCGCTGCCGTGCATTTTCTTGGCTCTTGGGCGCACGGAGAGCAGTAGTAGCCAATGTTATTCGTCTATGTGTCTACTATGATGTTTATATAACGGTAATAAATGCATTGAAATTATTTAAACTATATTTTTTGTGTTTCTGGCAAAGGAAAAAAATATTTTTCTGTCGGGAATTTCAAAATTAGTAATTTACTTTTTTCAAAATTTTGTACCTTCAAAACCATGACTCGTCTTATATGAGGGGTCGTTCTATATGCTGACAAATACGGTAACTTTCTCTAGCATAAACGCACGCTCGTTGCGACTGAACAAGTAATGCACTCTGTTGATAGCTTTGTGTGTCTACCTGCGAGCTTCTACTATCTAGCGGAGAATGTGAGAACTAACTTTGTCCGGTACTGGGGGCTGTCCGATACTGGGAGACATTCCCCTACATTATACATATTACATGTCTGTAAAATAACTTCCTTAGGTTATTTATTCATCACATTTATTTATAATGTAGTACCAGTGAAATTACAGTAAAGGAAATTATGTAAATTTTTGGAATTACGAATTCACAGTAAAACCACTTCATATGTTCATCATACTAGTTAATTTTAAGGCATTAGTAATTTAAACATTTTAAGTTTTTCATGTTAGGTTTATTAGTCACTTCATAGAGATTTTAATGGTTTTTAAAAGTTTTTTGACAATATTTAATAGCTAGACAAACTTATTCAGTGTTAAATTTAATGACTAAACTAATGTTGACAGTTCTCTACATGTTTTGCATACATTGTATGAAATTGTAAAGTAGTCATTTTTAATATTTTCATTGTGATGATATTAATTTTTCTCAGTTTGTGTTATCGCTGTGGGTGGCAGCCCTGTAATTGCTATGGTTCACTGGTAGGTGTATTCTTAATTGTGTTCCTATTTTCTTGCACTATGTTTATTTCTATATAATGATAAAATACATGTACGGTAATAAGTTGTGTGAATTATATATGGTAGGCCTACATCATGGGTCGAAACCTATTTTTGCTTGAATTGAAATCCTTGGTCAAATCCTTTAGAAATTTCCTCAAATCTCGAATACATAAAACATGTACTTTTTTTTCTTGAAAAAATTTTTCTTGCACAAATTGTTTATAGTTTTCCAATGTAAATCAACTTACATAATATTGATTGTAGGCTCATAAAAAATTCTTGTAGATAAACTTTTAAAATTGTATAACCACTTAAAAATACAAACTCGTGCTACAGAATGTAATTTGATCCGGCATTGTTCATGGAAATAAAATCATATGTAAAACTTTTGCACCTATAACGACCATGTTAAAGTAAAAACAATAGAGGTCACAAAATTTGCAAGACAAACATAACATCCTAAAAGTACTGTTTTACATATCCAAGTTTTTGTTTAAAAACACAAGCATTTTTAGTCTTTCTGGTTCCAGCCTACTTCTTTTTTGGTCCATTATGATGCCAGCTGAACTAAACAACCTTTCAGCAAAAACTGTGGCTAGTGGACAATAATGATACTTTTTTTGCCAGTTTTGCCAGCATTGGGAACAACGTTTAATGGGATTTCCAGTACTTCAGAACATCTTCGTCTGGTTTAATTGGTGCTTCTTGCAAATACTGGTTCAGTACCTCTTCAGCTGATATTGTTTCAGCAGATGGATTAGTTTTTGTGTTTGCTGAATCAAGCAGTTGTGAATAATATGCCCACATTCCATGTAGTGATGGCATATGTCCTTCCTTCTGTGGCTGATGATCCTCATGGGCTTCACGTGCAAGATTGAGCTCTTGTGTTTCATTTATTAGTGCATGTTTGGCATTTCCAAAGTTCTGCTCTTCAGTAAATGCTTTTTCCTAAAATCTGGGGTCCAGAACGACTGCAGCAGCATACAAATCGCAAGTCTCAAGATCTTCGTATATATTCTTCAGAGTTGCAATCAGGTCATTCCTGACACCACTAAGGCCAGGAACTTTCACATTTTCCAACTGATTCAGAATGCTGTTCACAATTGGTATTATTTCGGAAATTGTGACAGTTTCAGTAGAAACAGCCAATGTGGCTTGGTTAAACAGTTCTAAAATTTGTGCCACATTTTTCAACAAGTCCCACTGAGTTGAAGTCAATGTATCTGGTACGGTTAAATTTGTTACTGCTAATGCAATGACCTGCTTCTGCTCTAGTACTCTATTTGCCATACCTAGTCGACTCGTTCTGGATTAGACGATGCTGGGTTGTGCCAACTGTGGCCTGCAATTTCTTCAAAACTTTACATGCCCCTGCTGAATGTTTGAAGTGACCAGCCAAGCGACGGCGTGTAGAAAGCAAACCTGAAAGTGCTTTGGCTTCAAAAGTTGTATCCTTGATGACTATTTGCAACATGTGTGCTGGAAAGGGGATTCCTTCAGAGCTGCGATCATGTTTCTGGCGTTGTCCCTAACAACACAAAATATTTTTTCATTAATTTCCTACCATCCTAGTATGTCTGTGATGAACTTGACAATGTTTTGAGCAGTGTGGGAAACCTCTAAGAAAGGCTTTACTTCTAAACGTATGTGTCACAGTACATAATAATCATCAATAAAATGAGCAGTGATGCCTAGAAAATCATAATTTGCAGAAGACGTCCACATGTCCATAGTTAGAGAAATGAATTTTGCTCCATGGAGAATGTGTCTTAGTTTTTCAACAGTTTCGTGGTACTTTTCTGGGATAACACTGTTTGCTAAGTGTTTCCGACTAGGAATAGTGCAACATGGTTCCAAATGGTTTACCAGTTTTCTGTAGCCCTTTTTTTTTCACAACTGAAATTGTCTTGTTGTCAACACGAATCATGCCGGCAATTAATCTTGTTATTGTTTTGCTCCTTTGGTCATTGAGATGAAACTTTGCAGTTTTGTTTACCAAATGGTGTAGTGTTTGGTGTTTGCTGTTGGAAACTATCTTTGTGTTGGACGTGGGAGGTCTGGGCTGCATTAGATCGACATCACCACTGTCTGATGAAGTATTACCTTCATATTTTCTTTTTCTGGCAATAACAATTTCTGCAAAATGCAATTTTAGATGGATTTTCCACCACGAGATATTTGGCACAAATTGCTTTTGATGGCGAGTTTGCATCCAAACTAAAATAGTTCCAAACGTCCAAAATTATTGCAAATGATCAGTAAATCACTTCATGTATACATAATATATGTTGGGATCAAAATAGCACAAAATTCTTGGTGCGAGATTCACGTGTGACAACAATTATTCACATTTATGTGTACACTTAAAAAATCATTGTGCGAAACTCGGAAACGTAAAAAAGATTGATGAGAAGGTTAAAATATACACAATAGCTGTTCACGCCATGAATAACAACAAACGGGAGAGAGAAAAAAATGTACCGCGGTAAATTCAACTTTCCTAATGACTCGTCTGTTTATTTATGTTTACATGCTGTATTCAAAACTAACTTAATATTTTTTACTATTTAGTGCTTATTCCCAACTAAATACGATAACCTTTTTGCATGAAAATTTTGGATCCGAATTGAAAACGTCTTTAATACTACTGCTAATTAAATTTGGTCATTCTAAAGTAAGGTTGTCTCCAATGAAATGAATAATAATAATGGCTTATGTAAATGTTACAGAGCTCTCAAAACACACATACTATCTCATTGCTGTTTGGTAAAAGTTACAATAACTTTAAATTCTTCTCTAATGGAAATTAATACTGAAGAATATTTTTAATACTTATTTCCATGTGATCACCGATAACCTCCGAAAGCAGTTTCCAAACTCAAAAACATTTTGAATAATTGTGCAGCATGTTTACGTGATAACTCAATATGGAATGAATATGATACAATCCCAATTTTTGGTGTAACATTTTGAAGTTTCGTTTATGTGAGTGTATTCATCACGGTAAGTGTATTCAATTCGATTTGAATACAGCATATCGATTGGGCAGCGGACAACAACAGGTGACCGTTTATTGTTCTGTGACCTTGTGCCGCTATGACTGTGCTGCATTGTGCTGTGATTGTGAAGAAAGATTTTCGTTTCATTTGGCGTGTAGGCCTACACTAATAAGTTAACCGATCGAAGAAACTGAGAAAGCAGAACAGAAAAATACCGCATCTGTTAAATAAATGCAACAATTTACTAAACGAGACCTTCTATAACAAATAAGCAATTTTTAATTTGCCATGGCCATCCAGATGTTTACTAATACGGTACCGTTTCATCTTTCCAATGCTTAAGTTGTGAACGTAAATTAATTTCCTGCCACATATTTTCACATAGATTTGTAACTTACTATTACAAAGAAGCAAGGGCAAGTGCTTATGAAACCATGTTAACCTCAAATGGGTTTGTCGATAATTTACTTAAGTCCCCATTCGAATCCTTGAATCTTCGAATCCCATGGATTGGAAGGATTCGACGAATCTTAGATTCGACAGACCCATCCCTAATTGACAAGAAGGAAAGAAAATACATATACTATACTACAAATTTGATGACATACGACACAAAAATGTTTTATACTAAGGGTTTGCGTACATTATACTACATGATGTCTTTTCCATTCTCAGAATTCATTTTGTTAAAGTTTGGCATGTTTTATACTCTGTAGTTAAAAAAAAAAAAAAATTAAATTAACACATTTTGTTATTCCTGTCTAAGGTGGAAAAGTAAATGAGTTTTTTCTAACCATGGTGGGACCTTAGCTTTTCTTTCGCATGTTATATTTGTACTTACGTTAATGAATGTTATTTTTTTATGCAGTACTTTTTTTCAAGAAGTGCTGTTAGAAGTGGAGAAAAAATTTTTTAACTTACAAGAAAATGTTATAAGGAAATTCTCAAATTTGTTTGGTTTTTGTAGTCTGTGGTAAGGTGTTTTGACAGCAACAGAAATGAATTATTGTTAATTTCTTATCAAACCATTGTTTTTGGGTTAAATATTGTATTTTAGGGGTTCTGTACATATCTGTAAATTGAAATATGTTTTTACTATTCATATTATTGGGGAACTTTCACTGTACTTGTCAGAAGTATTTATATCCATATATTTTTGTTTGCACATTCGTATTGGCTTGAGCAAGATTATACTTTGTTTCCCAGCAGATGAAGCGACCGGCTCCTCCACCCCGGTCCCCAACAAGGTACCCAAGGGGCTGGTGACAAAGGATGCAGCCTCTCTCGGCTATGAGAAGGTGCCCGTGGGGGTAACGGGACCCGTGGGCAACGACGTGGGCCCCAGCAGCGGAGGAGGAGCAGCTGCAGTAGGCATGGGGCACGGGCAGGGCCCCTTCCCCTCGTTCCCTGGTCCAGCGGGCATGCTGGGCGCATTGGGCGGAGGCCTGGGCGGTCTCAACTTCTATCCTGGTATGGGCATGCCTGGGCTGCCTGGTTTGCCACCTGGTAACCTTGGGGCTGCAGCTGCTGCAGGTGGTGGTGGTGGTGTTGGTGCTGGTGGTGGTGCGGGACCCAACTCCCCTGAGGCTCAGCTCTTTCGGCAGAGTGAGTCTGCGATGGGGTACACTGCATGCCTCCCAACTACTAGAGCAGGCCTGCTATGTAGTAGAGTATTTTTTATGACCACCCACCAATGAAACAGAAATGTTTAGTTAGAGAAACATTTTTAAATTTTGTAATGGTATCGTTTGTCTGCTGCTACATATGGTACATGAACATCAATGTTATCCAGATGATTTAATGTTACATATTTTGAATATCACCTTTCATGTGTAGGATTTTCATTAAAGTGTTTTATTTGATTCAAGCTGAGGCCAGTAATTTAAAAATGAGTGAAATTTACAAGTTCAATACTGTACAACCATTTAAATGTAACCATAACATTTAAACATAACCATAACATACATTAATACAAAGAACAATGTGAAGAAAGATTTGAGAATGTAAGTAAAACTTGAGTGTTGGATATTAATGAAATAAAATAAGAGAAAGGAAATGTAAGATTCTTGAAGGTGTATATGTAGTTGTTAAACAAAATATTTATTGGTATGGTAAAGCATACCAAGAATTTATTGTACTTGGCTTTCAAACTCAGCAGGTCTGTGCTAGTAGTAGTAGTAGTAATGGTTTCTTTGGCATTGTGGTTTGTTTGCCAAGTGCTAGTTATGTGTTCAATTCATTACAGTTACTGCACAAACTTGTTTTTTTTTTTTTTGCTTGCTTGAACCAGAAGTTTTTGTGCATGTTTGCATGTACTGTATGTAATAATTAAGGACCCCTAAAAATGGCGACTCCAGAAATTCGCGAAATACGATGAAATTTGGCGTAATTTTACGTTTTCCGCAAATTTCAGCATAATTTCGTTAAAAGCAATGTTTCACGCGAATTCAGACGCCTTGGCGATTGTTTTGACGCAAATCAGCTGAGGCACAATCTTCGAAATGCGTACGTTTTCCTTCCAGATATTTCTGATTTTGTTTAATTATTGTTTCTCTGTAATTATATTAGTCCATGCGTGCCGTTTTAATAAGTTTTAACTAATATTTAAAAGGTTAAATAAAGGATAGACTGAAAAATACATTTGCTTTATACATTCGACCACTAAAATAGATTGTTTACATTTTACTTTTACCGATCGTAGTCATAGATATATCAGCGCAAATATATTCATTCCTCAACGTTGAGGCGTATCAACTCACGAACGGCCATGGTGACACGGTACCGCGATCTCGATATATCGACAAGATGGCGGCTGAGCAACGGTAGCGGCAGCAAAAGTTCGAAGTCTACCACTATATATATATTTCTATGACTTAACGCACATTTGTTTACAAGTTAATGTTTTGTTTCTGCGTTTTCGGAGATGTTGCGATTATTATTTTGATTTTCGTAACCTAAATAATCGTAAAACATTACCGGACAAATCCTTGAGTAAACAGCGAGATCGCGAAGTTGCTCTGTGTCGTTAAAGAGTACGAATACAAATTCAAATGGCTAAAACGTGGAGAAACATAAATCTTTAGCTATTCTATCAGTAAATAAATACCAAACAGTTGGTCTGTTTGGGTAGGTATGCTAGACAAATTAACTTAATTGAAACATATATTTTTTGTAATAAAACATTTTAATTTATACATGTGCTGAATAAACCGTTGGAAATTTTCAAAATTATAAAAACTCTGAATAAACAGTTTCAACAAAAAGTAGGATATTTATGTAGTCTGGTAATGAGAAAAATAAATAAATTATTTTAACTTGCACGATTGAGTCAAGTAGCAGGCATACTTTGTAAACATTAAAAATTCATGATAATGAGGCAAAATCAAAACTTTTTGGTCAAATATAATTATTTTGATGGTAAAATATAATTATTTTCACAGTATTACACAAATTGTTTTTTACCGTTAGAATTTTTTTCACCGCTTTTATCTAGTTTTTCACCGCTACAAAGGTTTTAACACCAAATTTTTGAACCGCTTTTAACATTTTTAAACACAGAAATTGGCAATTTTTATTCACCATTTTTAGGGGTCCCTAGTAATAATTAAGGCAGCTAAAAAACTAGTGACGTCTGTTTTTGTCGTAGTGTATTTACATTGGCATTTGAAATCAGATTTTTGCAAAAAATTGCGACATCTTTTTTACCATATTAAGCCCATGCAAATATCAACATTTTACTTAGAATACTATTCAAATACCAAAATATTATTTGTATATTCAAATATAAAATTTTAAAAGCTAAACAAGGAGATTTACTTGAGTTTGCAGTTTTTAATTCATATAATGAAAGTAAACAAAATTGTATAGAATGAAAACTAGGTTAGTTTCGAGCTTATGCAGGAATGTTTGTATTTTAAGTATGTATTAGAGAAAAAACCAAAGAATTTGTGGGTTGTTACTATTAGACAACTTAAGTGAACACTATAATTTTGTATTCAGATTTGCCATAAAGTAAAAAATCCCGTTGAAGTATCTGAAGTTACTTTCATTTAAGAGTTGTAGCAACAAAATACTGTTAACTGTCCAACATTATGTACATATGTACTGTATGTAAATCACAATTGTTATAGTAAATTTTTAGTTTAGTAGAAATTCTAATTTAAACTACTATTACTTTTTCTAGAAAATCTTACAAAATGTATCGTATTTTCTTGTAGAAGAATAGTCACATAAAAAAAATTAACTACAGTTAGTGTAAATTTTTTTTTCATGTTGCATATTTAACTGCTTGTAACCAAAGATCATACATTTACACTTCTTAGGAATGATACTTATACAGCATACTATAGATAGAACACAGCATTCAGGAAACATAAAGTTTTTATAAAATTGATTTTTTTTTCTTCAGTGTTTGTCGTTTGTATGACTAAAGTACTGTAAATGTGATTTTCCGAACATGCTCTAGGAATTGCTGATGTTCAGCAACAACAGCGTAACTGGATTTAGTTGCTTGGACATACTACATTGCGAAATAAATGACTGTCAAAGAAAACTAGAGATCATAGAAAAACATAACTAAGTAGAGTATGCTTTAGTCAACAGAATAAATACACAACATAAAAGACCAAAGAATGGAATTGGGTCAAATAAAACAAACAACAAACAGATAATAAAGGAAATTAGTAAAAATCAAAAATGAAAAAAGAAACCCAAGTTATTAATGACAACAATGAGACGAAACAAAAACACAGTAGATATCAGACACGAACAGAAAAACAACACAATGAAGAAACAAAACACAATAATATCAGACATGAACAAAAAAAAACACAAGGATGAGACACAAGCAAAACACAGTACACTAGACCCCCAATTTTACGAATACTCACGGTTCCTCTCATCGCATTCGTAAATTCGATAGCGGCTTATTTTTGCCCCCCTCCCGCTTATTAACAGAAAATTTTAAAATTGCATTTTTTCTGCAAAGTGTCTCTAGGCCCCGACTTCCGTAGCGTTTTGCGGGAAATTAATTAACGTAATAATGTAAACATAAATTGATTTTAGTAGCCAAACGTCACTCTGTTGAGCGGTAGATATGACCGACCCTTGTCCCCAAAAAATGAGACAATCGAGATTCCGAGCGTCTTCTCTAGAGCGAATAGCCCGACTCCCGTAGCATTTAACGGAAAAATAAAGCAAGTGATAGTTTAAATATAAATTTATATCAATAGTCAGACGTCTTATGATCAAAAGAACACCGCTAGACAATAGATATGACCGACCCTTGTCCTAAAAAAATGAGAAAATCGAGATTCCGAGTGTCTTCTCTCGAGCGAATAGACCGACTTCCGTAGCATTTAACGGAAGAATAATGCAAGTGATAGTTGAAATATAAATTTATATCAATAGGCAGATGTCTTACGATCAAAAGAACACTTCTAAACAATAGATACGATTGACCTTTGTCCTAAAAAAGAGAGAAAACCGAGATGTCGAGTGCCTTCTCACGAGCGAATAGCCCGATTTGTGTAGCGTTTAATGGAAAAAAAAAGTAGGCATTCCTTAGTAGTAAAATGCCCTTGTAAATTATTCACCAAAGAAAGAAGGAATAAGTGGATGTATTTATTCATTGCGCAGTTTTATATAACTTAACGTAAAAACATTCCCTCGACGTTGTTGATGAATTGTACGAGAACATAGATACTAGTAGCGTGCAGAGCGGCCAGATAGCGCAACTGTACGAACGTTCATAAGATGGTAGAAAGATAGCGGCACCGTAGCATATACCGACGTTGTTCCAAAAACGCCATTTTGTGACGTTCTTACCTAAAATCGTCGAGAATTACATGTATAAGTGATTGAAAAAAATCGTTTTCACAGTCAGTATATGCGGTAAAAATAAATTAGGAGTTCCGGGATTACGTAATACACGAACGTCTATTTATTTTCCAAGTTCGACATACCTGGAGATAAATGTTTCTACACTTGGAAAATAGGTAGCACTATTATCGTGCTCACTTGTGAAACCCACGTTTTACAACATGCAGTAACGCATTGTTTAAGCAAAATATGCGCCAAGTTTATTGTTTTAGGTACGTATGGTGTTAACGCAATAAAGAAAAATATCACGCTATTATTTATAGGGTTCGTGTAAAAAAGTAAACTCATTCGGCGCGAGACGAGAGAGATATAAGACGCAGTGAAACAGCCTAGAAGGAGGCTGTACTATAGTTAAATGAGCATATGCGCATGCGCTGGAACTTTGCGGCTATAGTAAGACCTCAATATAGATCCTAATACGTCGTAGCTCGTAGTTGGAGACAGGCCGGCCGGCTTGGCACAGGCGGCGCCACCGCTGCCGCCGCGCGGTTTTCAAACTGTCACTGGCGCATTTTTTAACGGATTTTCGCTATTTTTGTTTTATTTTTAATATTGTGACTTACCAAATAATAACTGCAACTCTACAATTCATATTTTAATGCCGTGAATTAGATACAGTATGTTTTATTCATTGTCAACGTAATTCCTTACATTTTTTTTTTGTCATATAATTTTGTTATTTTTTGAGGGTTCCTGAGATTGTATTCGTAGAATCGCTACCTTCGCTAAATCCAGGGTTCGTAAAATCAGGGGTCTAGTGTAGTTTTCTTGACAGACAGTTTAATGATGTTTTTTTGCGAACTGGAATTTGTTCCTGTCATAAGGTATACACACTGGGTTCAGGAACACGAATTCCAGTTTCATCAGTCACACTCGTGTTCTTGAACCCTGTGTGTCTACCTATCGACTGGAACAGATTCCAGTTCCCAAAACATTGTTACAGTCAACTCTTGATTTAACGACCCTTCACTGTTCCCAGGAATAAGGTCGTTATTTCAGAGGGGTCGTTATTAGAATTTTGACAAAATATTCGGCGATCCCCGACCACTAAAATGTTGAACTTTACCGTTTTTTAATCATTTAATCAGTGTTCGCTCATCTTTTGCGCAAAAATTAGGTGTTTTAATCAAATGATACACATTTATTTTGAAAAGCAAATATGTTTTTTTTAATAGTATGCCATTGATGTGGATCTACGACCTTTGTTTAGTTCAATACAAATAATAAATGTTGAAGATAACATAAATTCTTGCACCCGCAACGTCCATGTTGGGGTGTTATTTTCAAGAATGCTGCAATGAAGGTTATTAAAGTAGTAATATTTTTCAATAGAGTGAAGTATTTTGAATAAATAGATACACTCGAAGCGGATATATGACCTTTCTTTGGGTCAAAATTAAGCAAAAAAAGTTGCAGGCGATTTAGATTATTGCGCGCGCAACGACAGTTTTTTGAAGTTATTTGCAAGAATACAGCAAAAAATTTTTATTGAAATAGTAATAATTTTTATTAGAGTGAAGTATTTTGAATAGATAGATACAGTGGAAGCGGATATATGACCTTTCTTTAGCTCAAATTAAGCAAAAACGTCGCCGGCGATATAGATTATTGCGCCCACAATGACCATTTTTGCAAGTTATTTGCAAGAATACCAACAAGGTTTATTGAGATAGTAATATTTTTCAGTAGAGTGAAGTATTTTGAATAAATATTTACATTGGAAAGGTGATATATGACCTTCCTTTGGCTCTAAATTAAGCAAAAACGTTGCCTGCAATATCAATTCTTGCGCCCGCAATGACTGTTTTGGAAGTTATTTGCAAGAAAGCCGCAGTAAAACTTATTTAGATAGTAATATTTTTTCAATAGAATGACGTATTTTGAATAAGCGATACTTTGGACGTGCATATACGACCTTTCTGTTGCTCAACGTCGAGCATGAATTCATGATAATGAAACACATATTGTTGGCAACGTAAATTAAGTGCCAGCAATGCCGGCAGTTCGAAACTATTTACAAGGTACTGTCGCAATGTTGTTGATTGAATTAGTAAAAATATTTCAATAGGATGAATGTATATCATGTGTGAAGTGTTCAGCCACTTCCCCATCTTGGTTAAATCTTTAAAAGGTGTTTTATTTTTTTATTTAAATTTATATTATGTAAATCTTTCTTAACAGGCTATATGCCATTTTCAGGGTGAGTCTGTCAGGTGTCCGGTATGATACAACAGAATTCAATAACCTAGTAATTGGGGACATGTTAATTTAAATTCACCTTTTC